>JAVIWB010002905.1:0-39334 GCA_031893035.1 Dermolepida albohirtum
TAATTGTTATCATTCTCCGGCCGTCTCCTCCACCTTCTTACCGAACATTATAAAACAACCCTACGACAAGGGGGTTGCCTACTTAATATTTATACAACCATAACACAGTGTTTAAGAGCAATATCTTGTTTTCGTACCGTAACTGAGGTTCCGAGGAACAACTAAGTGGTACATAAAGTTCGAGTTATCTTTTCATCTGTCTTTACGATTCGCAATGCCAAGATATGTCTATAACATGCTTTACTACGATAATAATTCAATAATGTACCATTCCCTATGTAATTACACTTCGCAAGGCATTGGCAACGTTTAATATCGTAATTGTGTTAAGAAATGCAAGAGCTCGATTCCTTACGACGTTAAACTTAACATGGTCATCTTTAGATACGGTTTGTTGTATTACGTTGATAATGTTATATAACGGCCATATTGTTAATTAACCACGGTATCGAATTAACGGATTGCCGTTGTCATCGATTTTACGATCATAGTTTGATTTCTTGTCTCGGAACTTTTTTCCTTCCTCGAACGTGCCATTACCAATTTATTGATAGTCTTTAAATGCTTACGTGAATGAAGATGTAGAATATAAAGCTCCAGGAAAAATATGGAATTTCTTCACCATAGTTTATGAATAAGGTTTAATTGCTAAAGGAATAACAGGAAAGTTCGACGGGTGTTTTTATTTTCATTTTTTGCCTATTCCTAATTTGTCTCCGTAAAACGGTTTTAATTATTGATACGTAGGTTGCTTTAAAAATTTTATGGATGATACAGAAAAAATCAACTATTTTAACCAATTTTCTTTATTGTTTTTCAGAATATTCTCCTTTATGATCTATACACTTCTGCATTCAGTGGAACCAGTTCGCAAAACATTGGACTCGTGTTCTTCAGTCACCTCAGATACAAAGTTTTCGTAGGCTTCCACAGTTGCTTCCGGAGTATTAAATTTCAATCTACGCATTTTGCCTTTTATGTATGGGAATAAAAAGAAGTCATAAGGTGCCAGGTCGGGACTATAAAGCGGATGAGTCATCAATTCCGTTCGTCAAGCTGCTAACAACTCTAATGTTTGAGATGTGTTGTGTGATTGTGCATTGTCTTGATGCAGAATGATTCTTCCTCCTGGTCGTTTCTCGTGCACTTTTTGGAACACAGTTGTTAAGCAAATGGTTGTATACTATTCAGCATTGACTGTGTGACGATGCTCTAGCGGAATTGTAGCAAGACGACCGGTGCGTCCGAAAAAAGAAGCCACTATTTTCTTGCCAGAGCTTCGTCCGCGTTCCACTTTCGTGGGTTTCTCCTCGCCTTTGAACACCCCTTGCTTCCTGGTTCGTAACAATAAATCCAACTTTCGTCACCTGTAACAATGTCGTACACTGATTTTGCTCAACCTCGGTTGAACTTACTAAGCATATTTTTGTACCAATCTATAAGCATTTTTTTTGGTCTTCCGTTAAAGTGTGTGGTCTCCATTGAGCGCAGAGCTTTCTGATGGCAAGATGATCATGCAGGATAGTTATTGATTTGAGTTATACTTATGTTCAATGATGCCCGAATATCTCTGTATGTGCAGTGGTTGTTTGTCTTTATCATGTTGTACATGGCGTTGTTGCTGACTGACGTGGCAGGCTGAAATAGAATTCGCCAAACAATCGCTTGATTTTTTGCGAATATTCTTGTTGAGTGAGACCGTCTTTAAAATCGTAGAAAATCGTGGCTAGAAAATTTTGGCGCGTTAATTCCATTTTTCACAAAACTCGCTTTATTAAAAAAATATTAAAAAGAGAAAACAGTATATGTTAATAATCTGTAAATGGTATTCGGACTAACAAATCTCAGAGACTAGGACAAAATTATTTCCAACAGTGCCAGTTTACGGGAAGTAGCTGAACCGCAAGACTTCGAAAGCAACCTACGTATACACGAACGATTTTTCCGGAAGCGAAAGGGATTTTTATTGATTTGAGCAGGAATAATAAAACAATGGTAATAATAACAAGAACATATGTCATTATACAAGTACGTGTCATACAAGGTACTGAAAAATTGAAGGGCAGTAGTATATTGGAATGGAGTGGTTATCGTAGATAGGCACACATAACACAATAGACCTTATTAGTAAATGCTCTAAGATAATAATTTAATAATGTACCATTCCCGACGTAATTATACTTCGCAAGGCATTGGCAACGTTTAATATCGTAATTGTGTTATGAAATGCAAGAGCTCGATTCCTTACGACGTTAAACTTAACATGGTCATCTTTAGATACGTTGTATTACGTTCATAATGTCATATAACGGCCATATTATTAATTAACCACGGTATCGAATTAACGGATTGCCGTTGCCATTGATTTTATGATCATAATTCTTATTTTGATTTCTTGTCTCGGAAACTTTTTTTTTCATTCCTGCCATAAACAATCGTATTTATTGATAGACTTTAAATACTTATATGAATGAAGGTGTAGAATATAAAACTCCAGGAAAAAATATGGAATATTTTCACCACAATTTATGTATATGGTTTAATCATAAAAAAGTAGTAGAAAGTATGGAAGTCTTCATTTTCTATCCTTTGCCTATTTTTAATTTGTTCTTGTGTTACGGTTTTAAGTGTTGATATACACGAATTACAAGTTTGTATCATTCAAAGTACTGACAAAAGTATATTGATAGTATAGTGGTTATCGAAGATAGACACGTAGAAAAAAAAGCTTTTAATAACAGTCCATACTTCCACATCCCTCAGTGGTTTAATACAAGGTGTAAAGAAAAATAAATTTAATATGCACGGAACACCTAAAAATGAGTAGATTTTACCACAATGATCTTTTATCTTTAGCATGAAGATAATTTGGGAAAATTGAAGACTTCGTCGTTGCAATATGATCCGATTTAGATATTTAGAGTCTATACTCCAAATATCAGAGTCAGATTTCTACGGTTTGAATGGAAAAAACAGCGAAACAATTTCCGATTACAGAATATATAGTAGAAGCAGTACTCGTAGAATTATGAATTTAACAAATTATTTTGGAAAAATCTCAAGTTAAATTTTCTCAATTTTTATACTGCTTCCTATAAATAATTTGATTAATTAGTTAATAAAGATCAAAATATTGGTTCCTAATTCCAAAACGTACATTTTATGTTGTTTTTGGTAAAATTATTTGGCTAAATAAATAATGATGGTCTTGTTAACAACATCATTCACAATCGATGTTTCGATTTGGTTCATAAAAAAATCTATCATTGAGCATTATAACTTTTTATGTTTCTTTTCTCGTGCCAATATGTTTTTATTTAATTTATTTGTATGTCCGAGCAAATCAGTCTGCATTTACTAGTTGAAACTTCCAGAATAAGAGTGTGAATATATCTTAGGTAAAATTCTTGTTTAAAGACAGATTTTGTAGTTGCTAAGATGTAGAACAAATTCTACTATCACCAATATCTCAATCCTAGGTATTCTGTGTCGGTTTATTATAACAGCCGTGGCTTGTTTCTCTTTCTGTTAAGGTAATGTCGTTTGCATCTTCTACAGCGTGATATGCTTCTTTTGATTCATATCGTTTCGATGATTCTATCTAGCGTGATACTAAATTAGGTTATTTGAGATGGCCATAGACTCTATGCGGCCTTTCCAAATCCATTGTGTTCTAGTTTGATGCTGAATAGCCTTATGGGCAATGCGTTTCTTTACTTCACTCCGGTTTTCCTTTGCATTTCTCTTCTACTTTCGTCGTTTGTTATTGTTTTCCATTTCTTCGCTTAATTTTTGTATGGATTTGTTATTAAAATACGATGGTTGAATTATAAACCATGTTCATAACATATGAATCGTGTTAATAATATCTTTTGCTCGACCTTTTCTATTACACGTTTGGGAACATAATTCCTGTGTATTCGTGGAGAGTACTAGGCTTCCCTTTTGAAAGGTAGGTGCTATTAATTTCTTTTTATAGGTGCTTGTTATTAGGTTATACAATCCTTTTTAAAGTTCTTCACGCTAACGTCGTTTTAAAGTATAGTTTAGAAGATATTTAAATGATCAAAATTCGTTCAGTTTTGTATATATGTGGTGAAATTAAAAAATAAGTTCTAATAACTTTAATTAAAGAAGTACAAGTTATAATCTGACTTCCGCGGTCGTGGTCCACGCTATCTGCTTCTGGGCTTCCGGGCTGGAACCGCGTCACTTGTATATCTGTCGACGTGTCGTACCCATTTGTATGGGACATCTTCAGGGCTCAATACTGCACTGAAACTAGTGTAAGTCGATGGTGGACGGGTTTATATATGGATCATGGGTCGATGGAGCGTTACGGTTGCGGTTGGGTAGTTTGGAGATGCAGGATTGCCTGGCGTTGTGTAGGGGGTAGCCATCATCGCGATTGTGGTTATTGGGGTGCTTAGAGATCTCTATAGTTTCACGGATTTTGCGACCATAGTAATGGTCACTACCAATACCTAAAGTACTAGTAAAATGGAACTTAGAAGATTTGAAAAATCGTTCAAATCGTTTGTAAACGATATGTGAAAAAAGAAAACAAAATATAATTGTCATATTTGAGAGAGAGAGATCATTATCTTTATTATATCTGTGCCTTTGCACACAAAATGAATGCTCTTGACAGATTTATTTTTTTTTGGAAAATGGAAAGGCGAAGGAGGAAAATTCTTGATATACGTGGGCAAGGTGAAAAGTTCTCGGCCTGACAATGAAAGACTGCGATTTAAATTAAAAAAATGATTTTATTTTTCTACATAATCTCCCTTGAGTTCAACACACTTGGTCCAGCGTTTTTCTAACATTAATATTCCTTCCCGGAAGTGAGAGTTTAGAAGGCGGTCAAAATATTCTTCTACGGTCCTTTCAACTTCCTCGTTGGATGTGAATCGCTTTCCAGAAACAAATTTTTTCAAATTTGGGAATATATGGAAGTCTGAGGGTGCCAAATCAGGAGAATAGGGAGGATGGCCGAGCAAATTGTACCCCAAATCCCGCAATTTTCCCATCGCCAACGCACCCTTGTGTGCAGGTGCGTTGTCCTGATGAAAAATGATTTTTTTCTTCTTCAAACCAGGCCTCTTCTCGCGAATTTTGGCATCCAGCTGGTCAAGAAGGTTAGATTAATATGCGCCTGTAATTGTTCTGCCTTTTGCAAGGTAATCAATTAACAAGATTCCTTTTGCATTCCAAAACACGCTGGCCATGACTTTTCCGGCAGATGTGATCGACTTCTTTGGCGCTGAACCACCGGCTTTCACCCACTGCTTCGACTGCTGTTTCGTTTCTGGCGTGTGGTGGTGGACCCATGTCTCATCTATGGTGACAAATCGCCGCACAAAACCGGTCGGATTCTTGTTAAATCAGTCCAAAGAATGCTCCGAAAATCGTTTGCGCATTTGCTTTTGATCAACATCCAGCAAATGCGGCCCGCATCTTGCGCAGAGTTTTTTCATCTCTAATTCTTTGTGGAAAATGTTTCGCACCCTTTTTTTCCGATATCCCCACAGCCTCAGCTATCTCACTCACTTTCACTCGCCTATCGTCCAACACAATATCATGTACTTTTTCTATGATTTCTGGTGTGGTTGCGGTTTTTGGCCGTCCTTCGCATGGGTCATCTTCGAGGGACGTACGACCACGTTTAAATTCAGCTGCTCACTTGTTAACGGTTGACATCGAAGGAGCAGAGTCCCCGTATACTTTTGTCAACTTCGGATGAATTTCCATAGGGGTTAAACCATCCAAAACAAAGAATTTTAAGTTCAAGTTCATCCATTTAAAAAATAACACGCACGACATCTACTACAAAAATTCTTGCAAACAAACTGCTTGAGAGAACAAGTTGAAAGTTTTCATATGAATTAAAGACATATGCAGCCACGCAGGAAACATAAATTTCTGTTAATTATAACGCCATCTCTGTGTCAGGCCGATAACTTTTCACCTTGCCCACGTATTTGGAATTAGTGTTATTCATCGTAATTATCTATTTTATAGTTTTATGAAGTATATAGTTTTTAGATAATGTGATAGAACATAATCTAACCTAGAATAAAAAAATATACAATAATAAAAAACAATATAAAGGAAGAGGGTTAAATGAGTAAGGATAACTTTACTAGGTAAGCTTAAAATTAGGTAATAAATTAAAAAAGCTTAATTACAGAGTAGTATTCTATAATCCTAACGATTTAAAACACTACTTAATACGATAAATTAGAGTCTGGCAAATACAGTAATTCAGAAATTTTAAAGTCAGATTTGAAGAACATATGAGAGCAGTTAAGTTAAATAAAGAAGATTCCAATTAGTTAATCATTTGATAGAAAACGGACATATATGCACAATAAAAATAAATAGAAAATAGAAATTATATAAAGAAAAGGAAACTAAAGAATAACTGTTAATTTTAAATATTTTGTAGGCCATTTGCAACAGATGTAAAAGATCTCATTGTACCATTGTTTAGTTTAATTTATTTTTGTGTACTACTGACGATGCTGCAAGGCGAAATGTACATAAAAGTTTATTTAAAAATATATTGCGTGTGTTTAAATTTTAATTACATTTGTTAGAATACTAACGCTTTTATTTTTAAGGTAAACTTTGATGTACTTATACTTCAAATATGTTAATTCAACTTTATTCAACCCGAAAGAGACTTTCGATATTTTAGTCTCTTGATTATTCATAGTACAATAGGAAATCAAGCTAATAAGTACATTTTACACTTAACAATATAAAACACATGCAATATTAGGTCCGGAGTTCGGTTGAATACACTTCAAATATGCTTTCGCATATTCAATTTGCTAAACAAACTTCTGATTTGCATTATAAAATTGAAGGCAATTATGTGATATTTAGTTGAGTCACTGATTACTAGTATTATGTAACTTGCTGGCCCTCATTGCCGGCACCGGTAATGGGGAAACAGTAAACGCTGTGTTTTAATTGCAAACCCCCCTGTGCGACAACGACTTCGACACCGACCAAATCGACCCCGAAACTGAATGGAGCAGTAGGGGAGAAACGTATTGTTCCTGGAGATGATTCCCGTCAAACTTGGCGAGGTGTTTCCATGAGTACGGAATTAAATACAGATGTCAATGTGTTAGCAATCGGTCCTGTGCAATAACAGTACAATAACTATTCAACGTTATCAGCAGAGATAAGGGCAGCGTTAGGTTCCAATGTGTTATATCTATTATTCACAAAACTGTTATGTTCAGCCTGACCCCTACTATACTATCGAAATGTTGTAGGCCAGAGTGGGTGGCGAATAAATACCTGAGGGATGTGAATAACAGGAGTAGATGGAGAAAGAAGAAATAAATTTTGAAAATTTGTATGGACAATAAGAAATACGAATTATTAAATATGTAAATTTGGGTTATTATTTCTGAATTGGCTAGCTAAGACAAGGAATTATTACTAAAGAAAGTCGACGTGATTAAAGTTGTATTTAATATAGGGTTCACAATACGCAGAAACAAAAAGATATAAAATGCACAAATCTAACATAAGTAAATTAAAGAAAATTATATCGTCATTTAGCTCAACAAAGATCTCTTAAAAATATTGGGTTTTTCAATAAGGACGTAACAACTTTGTATTTAAATAAAACAGAATAATTGAGATATTGGGCTGAAATTTATTCCAGGTGCAGTACACACGTTACATTTAACTATGGAATTCGATCTCGTTCATATTACCACTGCGAGGACGTTTGCAGCGATCGATTCTTTGGAGTCAATTTTCTACTACTCTTTTATACATATCGGCCTGACCGTCCGATATTATCCGTGAGCTCCTTTTAACATTGTTGGCTTGTTGGCATAAACCAACGATTTAACATAACTTCATAAAAAGAAATCCAACGACGTTAAATTGCATGAGTGGGTTACTGAACTTTCCCTTTAATAGACCAATTGTTCAACCAACTGTGTGGCTTGTGGCACCAACTTGTTGGAACCACTGATGTCAAGTTCATCTAATTCTAAGCTAAAATAGTCTTCCAAAATGGTACGATAACGAACTTCATCGTCCGTAACATGGCGATCATTTTCATCGACGAAAAAATATGATCCAATCGCACCTCTAGCATGAAATACACACGACGGGGTCACTTTTTACTATTTATGGTTGTAATGGAGTCTCTTAAAGCGCATGTGGGTTTGTTGTTGACCAATAGCGCATATTTTACTCATTGACAAAGCCATTAAGCCAAAATGAGCTTCATTGCTGAAGATGATTTTTCGATGAAATTTAGAATTTTCTTCAGTTTAACTTTAGTAGAGCCCAGTCGGAAAAGTTTCGGGGCTTCGAATGATCAAGAGGCTTCAGTTCTTGAGTTAATTTGATCCCGTAAGGGAATAAGCCAATATCTCTATAGTTCGAGAGATTTCCAATTTCTGCGAACGGCGTGGAATCGACTGATTTGGCTGAGGTTGCTACAATACTTTTTTTTATTGAACCTACTTTTGAGCCACATTATGACGAATTTTGATTCAGTAATTGAAGACTATTTTTATATTTTACTGAGCGTCTTAAATGATGATATTGGAAACTATATTTTAAAAAATTCAAAGACCTGGGGAGATGTAACGACTAATTATAATTCAACAAAATGCACCGGCTAGCAATCCGAAATGAATATGTGACTATAAATAAACGTGAAGATGTTATTCACTCTATAAATAATAATTCCCAGGGCGATTCGGATAACACAAATACAAACACTCCTTTAATTTGAATAGTGAAATATATGTGTTCAATGATAATCAAAATAACTTTATGAGTACCTTTTTCATAAATAATAATAACGAAAACACAACAAAATTAAACATACAATTCACAAATATAATTTTTTACATTATACTATCCCTCTATTTATGTGTATAAGCACTTATCTCGTTTTAATGCAGGTGATCTTTGCTTTGGATCTTTCACCAAATGCATTGACTCGTGCATTCACTAAATACTTGTTCCTGAATAATATTAAATGAAGCTTCTATATAATTTTCACAATGTTCGTCCTAATTCTTCTTTGCATAAAAAATGACGCGCCACACATTCTAAAAAGAATGACCTGGTATCCAGATCTAACGCTGCCTCTTTTCTTCTTGAACTCTTATGCTCACGTGTTCTGATTAAAATTTCCCGAATATATTATAAATAAAAATTATCCATTCTATAGACAAAGGGATTATCCTATTCTACACACTTGGTTCATTTCTTATAAGTGTACATCATAAACTGAGACAATATACCTAATAGATACAATAACCATACATAAAAGAACTATACTAAAGTATAAGTACAGAATAATATAAAATAAACACTCTTTTGAAATATAAAAATGGGAAAAACTATAACATATAGAAGACGACTATAAATTCATTCCGACAGTACCATGCTATTATATTCTATGTATAATTAAAACTTTTTTGAGAATTTAAGGAAAACACAAATATATTCTGAGATAATATACATAATAGATACTCGTACAATAGCTAAACATAAAAGAGCTATCCAAAAATAATTAAAGAACTGTAAACAAATATTATACTCTTCTGAAATTAAACAGATAGAATAAAATAGGAAAAACCTATAATATAAAGAAAACGAATATACGAGGGAGCGTTTTTATATTCGCGGAATGAGCGGGTTGTAGAGGGGTGAGTAGGCGCATTGGGGGCGTGGCCTGTGCAGCGACTCATGATTAGTATAAATACGAAGTTTCATTGTTATTAGACAGTTAGTCTTTGAGCTATCGTCAACCAAGTAACATAATCAGGAGTGAAAAGTGAAATATGGAAGAAATCGAATATCGTGCCGTTATAAAGTTCCTTACCAGGCAAGGAAAATCAGTCGCGACCATAATGAATGAGATGTCATTGGTTTACGGCGACTCTTCTCCAGGAAAAACCATGGTGTACAAGTGGCATAGTTTATTTAAACAAGGAAGGGAATCCCTTGAAGACGACCCGAGGCCGGGCAGGAGCATTGAGGTGACCACGCCAGCACTGATCCAAAAAGTTGAACAAATTGTACTCGAAGATGCTCAACTAAAGAAGAAACAACTCGCAGAAATGGTTGGAGTATCCGATACAACAATTTTTAAAATCCTACACGATCATCTCGGCTTGTCTAAGGTCAGCGCAAGATGGGTGCCGAGAATGCTCACGCCGCCGCAAAAACAACAGCGCGTAGAGTGTTCGCGTGCATTTTTGGACCTCTGTAATGAAGACAAGGATGGTGTATTGAGTGGAATTGTTACTGGAGACGAAACTTGGGTTCATCATTATGAACCTGAGTCCAAACAAGACTCCATGCAGTGGCATAAAAAGGACACAGCACCTCCCAAGAAATTTAAAGTGTCACAATCAGCTGGGAAACTCATGGTAACGGTATTTTGGGACTCGGAAGGAATATTGTTGATTGATTATAAAGATAAAGGTGTTTCTATAACCGGAGAATATTACGCTTCAATATTAGAGCGACTAAAAGAAGCCATTAAAGAGAAAAGACGGGGAAAATTGACAAAAGGTGTTCTGCTTTTGCACGACAACGCGTCCGTCCACAAGAGCCGCGTTGCGTTAGCTGCCCTGCATAAGGTGGGCTTCGAAATTGTGAATCACCCACCCTACAGCCCAGACCTGGCCCCGAGTGATTATTACCTGTTTCCGAAAATGAAAAAAGAGCTGCGGGGTAAAAAATTTACTGCCGATGATGAAGTCAAGGAGGCAGTTTCGGCGTATTTTGCAGATAAAGAGAAATCATTTTTTTATGAGGGTATAAATGTCAAATGACACAGGAACTGAAGCCATTAGATCATTTAAAACGTCGTTCATCTGTCAATTTCATCAATGAACAACCAGCTGATTTTTCTCAAAACATAATGTTTTCCGATGAGGCACATTTTGAACTTCGTGGCTATGTTAATAAACAAAATTGCTGTATCTGGGGTGAGGAAACTCCACGAATTATTCATGAGAAACCTATGCATCCTAAACAAGTTACTGTTTGGTGTGCGTTATGGTCAGGTGTTGTAATTGGACTTTACTTCTTTGAAAATGCTGCTGGTGAAGCTATAACTGTCAAGGGTGATATCGTCGGATGATGGCCTAAATTAATGAATATTGATCTAGAGGATATGTGGTTTCAACAGGATAGCGCTAGACCTCACTTTTCACACGAATCAATTGATTTATTGAGAGAAAAATTTCCTGGACGCGTAATCTCAAGAAACGGTGATGTTAATTGGCCACCAAGATCATGTGATTTGACACCGTTAGACTATTTTCTTTGGGGTTATGTGAAAAGTCAGGTTTATGAAAACAATCCACAATCAATTCCTGCTTTGAAAGATGAAATTATTCGTGTCATTGGTGAGAGAGAGCCTCAATTATGTCAAAATGTCATTAAAAATTTTAACTAAAGAGTGGACGCCTGTGGAGCTGTAAGAGGAGGCCATTTGGCAGATATTATTTTTCGCGTATAAATGTCATAACTGATACTTCAATTGCCAATAAAAAGTTTTAGAAAGTGAATGCAAATTATGTGTTTTATTTATTCTTTAAAAAACCCGCGAAATTTGAAACACCCTTTATTTATCACTTTTGTTAATTAAAACCTTTCTGAGAATTTAATAATTCATTAAAGAAAATGCAAATACATACACTTAAGCACATTTACATTAAGAAAATACCATTTAAGCAATATCTTAAATGAAATTATAAACGAAAGTATATTTTAGAAAATAAATGTATTTTTCAAAAAATTAGGCGTAGCATTACAAGGTAGATATTTCATATTTCTTTAGTCTAACGTTTAGGCTCGGATCGTACGTGGCTGATATTGCGGTGTTTGATACATTATAAAACGGCAAATTAATACAAGTTTCATGATGCTTCGTGTCTCTAGAAGAAGGAATATTAATAATAAGTTGGCATTATTATTATTAGTATTACTATTGTGTGCGTTTTGAAAATGAGATTTTGAAATTTTATTATAAGTTTCCAATAGAAGAATGGAATGAAAACAATTTTTTTCGAAGCAGTATTATAAATAAATTTTTTTGAATATAATTACCAATTTTATAGACAAATGTTCTTCATTCGTATTTTATAAAACTATTGAATAAGCAATTCAGAATCTTTGCCTCCCAAATACAAAGGTCAAATTCACATATATATATATATATATATATATATATATATATATATATATATATATATACATATGTAATTTATGAATTTTTGTGAGAGGTATGGTTATACTCGTAGTATATATTATGCTTAGAAAATATTTTTACATACTCCACTTATCGATATATTTTATGAACATTTACAGTTTGTCGTATGCATACGGAATTTATGGCGATCTCTCTTATTCACGTCGAAACCATAAAATCACGATTTCAGATTGAAAATCTGAAGGAACACTTAAGTACGGAAGATATCAAAGTTTATTTATTTATTTCGATATCAATAATTGCACATAAACTGATACCTATACGAAAATCACCATACAGACTGGTCGTAAATCAAGTTTTACGTACTTCCGTTTGCCCACAGCTCTACGGATATAATTCTCTCAGAAACAAGGGGTGCATTATCTCTCATACTTTATCTCACCGAAAAAGAAAGTCGGGAAAAATCTCCTTTCTTCATCTTCTAGTGGTGTTTTCCGAACTGGCCGATGCTATTATATTATTTATATACATACTCAGATATGAAATGCATTGGATTCATGTACAAATTCGAACTTACTCTACTAGATATCAATTAGTTAAAACCAATTAATAAATTATAAATTTTCTTTGAAAACATGTTTTCATTCTCCTTTCGTATATACGCATTATTTTTTAAATAAGGTCCGTTTCTTAATAAGAAGAAAAATAGTGCAAATATCATTAAAATATATTATACATACTTCATCTAGTTTCCTACATAATTTTCGTTTTTGTTCAAACATTTGTCATACCGTTCAACAGGTTTTAGAATTTCAACGTCAAATAAATCTGTCGTCTGTAAGAAGCTCAATCCATGGCTGCAGTTTTCACTTCTTCGTCATCGTTAAACCCACCAAGGTACTCCTTTAGGTACCGAGACAGGTGAAAATCACTGGGTGCAAGGTTTGGATTCTAAGGTGGATGATCCGGTTGTTCCCATCCAAAAGATCTGTTTAGGTCTTGTGTTTGGGCAGAAACATGTGGTCTTGCATCGTCATGGAGTACCATCTCACCAGAAAACAATAGGCCACACCGCTTGTTTTATACATCACGCCGGAGTTCTCTCAAGGTCACACAATACGCATCAGAATTGATTGTTGTGTCTCTCGCCACCAAATTCACTAATAAAACTCCTTTCCTGTTCCATCCAGTTGGTATGATCTTTAATGCTGAAATTATGTTTTCGGGTTTTACTTTGGTTGGCGATGATGTGTGTCACCATTTCGTTGACTGTCACTTAGACTCAGAAGTCATACACCCAAGCTTCATCTCCTGTAAGGATGTTATCCCAAAATTCGTGTCCTTGCCCAATCTTTTTGTTTTGTGATCGTCAGTGTGTGAAGGCGCATTGTCTTTCTGCAGAATGATTCGTTCCCTTGGTCGTTTCTCGCGCATTATTTGGAACACAGTTAGCAAACAAATGGTTGTATACCATTCAGCATTAACTGTGCGATAATCCTGTCGCGAAAAGAAACCACCATTTTCTTGCCAGAGCTTCAACCCTGTCTCAATTTCGTGGGTTTCTTCTCTTTTTGAAGAGCCATTGAACCGATTGTCGCTTACTTTCTGGCTCGTAACAATAAATTCAACTTTCGTCATCTATAACGATGTCGTAGATTGATTTTACTCGACCTTAATTTCATTTAAGATACTGTTTAAATGGTATTTTCCTAATGTAAATGTGCTTAAGTGTATGTATTTGTATTTTCCTTAATGAAATCCTCAGAAAGGTTTTAATTAACAAAAGTGATAAATACATTGTATTGTCAGAACGTAAAGGCTGTTTCAAATTTCGCGGTTTTTTTTAAATAAAACACATAATTTGTATTTACTTTCAAAAACTTTTTATTGGTAATTAAAAAAATAATATCTACCAAATGGCCTCCTCTCGCAACTACACAGACGTCCACTCTCGTTAAAATTGTCAATGACATTTTGATATAATTGAAGCTCTATCTCACCAATGACACGAATGATTTCATTTTTCAAAGCAGGAATTGATTGTGGATTGTTTTTGTAAACCTGACTTTTCACATAACCCCAAAGAAAATAGTCTAACGGTGTCAAATCACATGATCTTGGTGGCCAATTAACATCACCGTTTCTTGAGATTACGCGTCCAGGAAATTTTTCTCTCAATAAAACAATTGGTTCGTGTGCAAAGTGAGGTGTAGCGCCATCCTATTGAAACCACATATCCTCTAGATCAATTATTCAATAATTCGTGGATTTTCCTCACCCCAGATACGGCAATTTTGTTTATTAACATAGCCACCAAGTTCAAAATGTGCCTCATCGGAAAACATTATTTTTTGAGAAAAATCAGTTGGTTGTTCATTGATAAAATTGACAAATGAACGACGTTATAATGATCTAATAGCTTCAGTTCCTGTGTTATTTGAACCTTATATGTTTTCAGAGCTAAATCAAGTTGTACCGTGTGCGAAGCCATTTTTATAAATGTCATACATCACACTTTTTAAATGCCCACATACCCAGACAAATTCAATGCGCCATTTCCATTATTTTATTTTTATAATTTGACATATTATTATCATTAATTAAATGATTTACGAAAGAAAAATCCGTTTTTTTTATGTACGATATAAAGTTATATAGTGCTTTTAGGCGTATTTCTACTTTTCGGATATTTTTTATTTTTGCCGCAGAGATGAAAGTATAGTTTCTCATTTTTTGTCTTATTTTTGTTTCATTTGGCAGTTCCAGTGTATTTCAAGGCTTTTCACATATATTTATCCATTTTATTTTGCCATTTTTACAATACAAATACTTTTTTATAATAATATATGTTTCATAAATACTTGAATATTTGGAAATTAAAATTATTGTGATGCGCATTGCTGGTGTTCACTTAGAATTATTAGATAAAACGTTCCGATAAAGAGGATTTCATGATTTAGGAATATCGTCCGCGTGGGGTTTCTATTATTTATCACTTATTTAGATTATAGATATAATTTAATGGCTTTTTATTTAGTGATTACATCATATTCACGACTACGGTTTGTAGCTTTTACCACTTGCATGTTGCTGTCCTACGCACACATGTATAGATATATAAAAAAGCAATAAAAAATCGCTGTCATGTTTAACTACAATGAAGTTAATTAAAATGGTTTCTATTGTTTTATTGAAAAGAAGGGAAAAGTATTATCGAGAAATGTCATTTCATTTCTGCTTTCCGTGGAGTTCTTTTTTAATCTTTTTCGTGCATTATCCGACAATAAATTATAATATTTCCACCTGCACGTTTTTGCTGGACGTAATTCCCTTATTAAAATCATGTTCGGTAATAACAAATATGGAAAAACAACCAGCAACCCTTGTTAACATTCATTGTGCTTCGATAAGATCATTTTCTGCAAAATGCGGTAAGTTTATTTTCTATACCAGAACTAAATCTTGACAATTCGCATATGTATTTATCGCGCATATATTAATTGCTGAGCATTCAGTATGTTATCTGTGACTGGTAATAAAATGGTTTGAATTCTATAAATGATAACTGTCACAATCTTAGTATATGTGTTTATGTACAATGGTAGATTTATATGTTACGTAATAAAGTCGCATAATTAGATTTCATTTGTTAATTTATCACGAAGCCATATCTTAAAGGAAATTAAATATTTTGTTTCGTGTTAAATATTCCCACAATGTTTGCATGTGATTATTATGTAAAACATTGGTTTAATGGACGTATTACGTACGTAATAAAACTAGAAGAATATTAAAATATGTACATACAAATATATGAACAAACACATTAGTCTGTTTAGAGAAAGGATTAATCGCTTCAAAAAATTCATAAGAATGCGATGCAATCTAATAAGTATAAGTATATTAAAAACCGTCGTCTTTTTTTAAAGAAAAGGAGCATTTAATATATATAATCTATATAATAAAAATGCATTTTACTCAAAGGTTTGTCCATCGGAGGCAATTATTTTTTTCCATCTTGCAGGCAATACATGGATACCATTTCGGAAAAATTACCCTTTGACAATGGAATTGAATGTCAGGTGGTTGTCAGAAGGAGTAATATATGGAGAATAGGGACGATGGGTAGGCATCCCATAGTTTTTTTTTACCCTGGTCGCAAAATGGGTCCAGGTTTTGTTGCACTGAAGAATTACCTTGTTGTCTTTGTTCGTATTCTGACCGCTCATGCTTAAATACACAGTTCAATTTTATTAATTTTTGAGACTCATCTATGGTTTCACCAAATTTTAGGGTCTCATAATAAGTAGATTACTCTTCGTTGGTCCTACCACAGAGCATGACTTTTGAGCAACGAATATATTGTTTTGGAATTGATGGCTCATTGATTGGTCTTGCCATCCATATACTTCTTTCTTTTTGGGTTATCGTAGTATATCCACTTTTCATCTCCGGTCACAACTCAATGCAAAGAAAGACTTTTATTTTTCTACCTTTAAAGTAGTTGTTCGAATCTTGATCCAGTAATGGCTCCAATTCTTCATCTTCGAAGTTTTTTATATGCCGCGGATATTCTTTATCTTCTACATAAAAATCACCACTTTTTAACAACACAAACCACTCACAGCATGTTTTCTCTACTGGAGCATATTCAGGATAAATTTTTTGCAGCAAACTATATGACATTCGGCGATATTTTCTTTTCATCAAAGAACAAAAGCCATGCTTTCCGCAAATGCCGCTTAGTTGGCATGAAACTAGTCATTTTCGATCGACTAGAAAAATTATACGGAAGAATAGTTAAAGATTTAATTTGGTATGTAGACTTCCGCGGTCGTGGTCCATGCTATCTGCTTCTGGGTTTCCGGGCTGGAACCGCGTCACTAGTATATCTGCCGACGTTTCGTACCCATTTGTATGGGACATCTTCAGGGCTCAACTACTGTCGCACTGAAACTGTCGGCAGATATACTAGTGACGCGGTTCCGGCCCGGAAACCCAGAAGCAGATAGTTAAAGATTTAATTGAACAAAAACATAAAAATGAGGAAGAGGAAGAGCAATGTGGTTTCTGAATTGGCAGATAGTTTACAGACAATGCGTTCTGCTTGAAACAAATTATAAAAAGAAACTATAATGCACTTAGTGTTTATCGATTTTACAGAAAGCACATGATAATTGTGGGAGGTGCTTCAAACAGACAAATATTAACTATACTCTTAAAAGATCAATATACAACTAATAAAAATATGAAATCTTCTGTGAAAATCGTTTGCAGTTAATAAGAGACTACGTCAAGCATGTTCGATTTTTCCAACTCTATTTGACGAAAGCTCTAACACGTGTGTGGAAGTGTAAAGAAACGGGAATCCAAACTGACAATGTTAAGTGTCTAACACCCTACGGTTTACGATGATCAAGTATTTTGTGCAGATGATAAAAAAGATGATTTAGAATACATGGCATCCAAGCTGCAGGAGGAATGTGTGTTTGCCAATGAAACAACATGTTTCAAATAGTATTAGTAAAGAACTAATCTAAAACCAAAACACGACGATGGTATCTACACAGCTTATAGTATATAGAATGATAAGGTATAAGTACTTAAGTAAAAAGTCTGCCAAGAAACGAACAGACGACAGGGAAATAGCATCTAGGATAAATAACACTAGAAGAATAATTAAATCTTTAAATGGAATATTAAGGAGTAGAAAGAGATTGGAAAATAGAGATGAGAAAATATGACGACCTAGTAAAACGCAAGTTGAAGCTAATCAGCGATGACCTCGAAACGAGAAGGAACCCGAAATGAAGCAAAGAAGAACATGTGGATATAAAAAAAATAATTATGGATTGCTTTTAGGAAAAGCAATTGATTTGGTATCGCACAATGTTACCATGATGTCGAAATTTTCACGACCAAAGTCACTGCTTCTTTTTGGAGTTGTACTGCGTAGATATCGTTGAGTTATTTTCTAGACGTGCTTTCGGCAATCTCGCTGTTGTCATTATCAAATTGTTGCTCCTGTTGTTGCTGTCCTGCAGTATTACTCGAAAACGACAGCAGTAATGACTTGACTATGGTAACAGCGAGATTGTTGAAAGTTCGTTTAGGGAATAGTCACTTTCAGGGCTCAATGATATCTACATAGCGCAACTCCCCAACAGTGGACATATACACACATAGCCAAAAAAAGCGGATAACTTACAATTTACTTACCTTTTGTTGGAAAATGGCTATATGATGCAAAAATCAAGTAACTACTAATACATGAGAGTGTCAGCCAAATATTTGAAAAAGAAAGCTTTAGTTGCTTGTCATTCATCTCATTATTATGGCATTATTGATTTTTATCATTCAAACTACATTGTCACTGAGAATTTCCAATTGTTATTTATTAATATTGCAATAGCTAGTTTCGACTTTTTGCTTAGACTGTGTTTAATAAAGTCTGCATCGAATTATGTCGTTAAACAGTTAAAATGTCACTAATGTTATGGCTCTAGTGAAAAACGAGCGTAGTATTCGATATGCTGCAAGAGCTGTTCGTGCAGTCTGCACAACTGTTCATCGAGCTATCATTAGATATCAAGAAACTCACATTTACACGAGGAGACCTGGATCAGGTCGATCAAGAGCAACAATAGTCCGTGATGACCGATTTTTGTTACTGTTTTGCGGAATCGTCATTCTACAGTTGTTAAGGCACGAAATCGGCTGGTAGAGGTATGTGGGAAGAATGTTAAATAGAGAACGATAAGAAGACACTTCTCTGGGGTGGGGTTATTCAAACCAGCGACAGGTCCAAAATTGCCCGCACAAGGCAACGCTTAGATTGGACAGAGCAGCAATGGAGCAATGTTTTATTCTCAGATGAATCCAGAGTTGCCTTGAGGTTTCCATATGGTCTTGAAAAAGCATGGAGAAATGGTATTTTAAAAGCACATTTTCTCCAAGGACACTGTTTCACAAAGATTCGTAATAGTATGGGCTGGCAATTCGTACCAAGTCTTTATTAAGCTCGTTTTCATCGAAAATGGATTTTTGACGGTCCATAGATGCATAGAAAAGATCCTTTCAGAACATGTTGTGCCCTACGTTTATTTGTTAATGGACGATAACGCCCGATCGAATATCGTTTCAGTGTTAAAGATCGTGAAGCCGTCTCGAAGACTGTAAGTGATCTTCATATGGCTCTTCAGGAAGAGTGAAGAAATATTCCTCAAACCGACATTCGAGTTATTATTCAAAATACGTATCGAAAATTGCAAGCTGTAATAGGGGAAAAAAGGAAAAATACGCGTTATCGATAACCTAATAAATTAAACTATCTACAATTTTTTCTTGTAAATTTGTAATGTTTTTGTGCTTATTGAATCATTAACTTACAGGTGATTCGTTTTTTTTGCCGGTGTGTGTACAACTGTTAAATTTTGAAAAGATTAACAATTATTTTGCAAGTACTGCAAAGTTTTTAAAAGCGAATGATGTTCTTAGAAATTTTTTGTTTTAAACTTGTAAAGTAACTTTTAAGCTTTATAATTTGTTCAAGCATGAAAAACGTGGAAGAAATTTTTCATTCAATTTATGTAAGATTTTCAGATTATTGTTGTGGTCCGAAATTTATTGTGTACACATATATCTACAGACTTTATTAATGATTATTTTAAAGGTTCAAATGGCACTTCTACTTTTAAGAATAATTAAAATGTGGGGAAATTTCTTCTATGTTTTCCAAGAATATATTTCGTTTTTTTTGTTTTCGTCAATAACTTGCCTTTTAAATATGATTTACTGTTATATTGCATTTGTTAACTTACTTATTTTGTTTAATAAAATGAATATTATTGACATTACTATTACCTCTTTTAACATCTCTTTGTCAATAAAGGAATTTCACAATTACGTATAACATGATAAACTGGACGCTATACCAATCGAGGTGTACGGGTTGTCAGTAACGTGATTTAGTGCAATGCCATTGATTAGAGAAAGCCACAGAGGTTGAGATGAGACGTCCTGTTTAGTATAATACCCGCTAATCGGTAAACGGCTAAACATTGCCCTGTGTCCATCATCATCAAAGCTGTTAGATGTCATATGTTGGAATAATCACATTTTGGTAGACCTATATAATAGGTATTAGCACATGTCTTCACGATTGTTCTATTAATCAGCAGATGTGACAGCTGTTGTTCGTTTATTATATGAAATAATTGCAAGCAATATTCAGTATCGTATATATATATATATATATATATATATATATATATATATATATGTATATATAACAGATTGTTCTTACAGATTTGGAAAAAGGACAATGCGTGAGCATCTCAGGTCTATGGGGAGCATCGAAAATAATTTATAGAAATGCAATTAATACTTCATTTCGTGTGCCTGCTAACGGTAAGATTTTAATATAACATGAGATATTTATAAAACGATGCATTTCTTTTGTAGATAACGTTATTTAAGAATATAATCTATTTAAAGTTACGACAATTAAATATAAAACATTTAATGTTATCATCAAGTTCAATTGACAATCTAGAAATAAGTGGAAATAGCAGAGTTTTAGGTATAAAAAAGGTACAGGCTTTTTAAAGAAATTTATTGTTTCTGTAAATAATCCTCTTAGCTAAAATACACTTGGTCACATGGGAATCATTATGAAAAGATCAGGCCTATAATTCCTACAAAAATTTATTATTTTCGCATCAATATGCAAAATTTTACGCAAACCAGATCTTGGATGATCACTAAACACTTTTACAAAGATTTGACGACGGCAAACTTCTATATGCCAGTACTTAACTTCTAGTTTTATGACTTTCAAGAGGAATTACTGCAACTGGGACGCTGTACCAAAAAAAGCAGCTCCCTTTTCGTTTGTCTTTTTATTGCGAATAAGTTTTGGGGGGCGGATTTCGTTATTGCAAACATCCAACCCAACTCAAGCAGTTGTTTTGTCTTGGACTGATTATTTTATATTCGGAATTCATCAGCCGTTATGGTGTTAAATACTTTCTTTATTAAATACTTGTTTTAAAATCTTCCTTCAACTTTTTCCAACATAAACCTGTCTACTTGTGCTTGTTCTCGGTTAACAAATATGGAATCCATCAGTTTCTTTTCATACATATAGTTGTGTAAAATGATATCTACTAGAGATGATTTAGCGCTTAATTTTTGTTGAATCTCTATACGGCTGATATTACGATTTTCCTTAATTAATTTTTTGTGCCAATAATGTAAACAGCACAAGCAGCTACTGTGAGTCGTCCAGTTCTTGATTCATCTTCTAATGTACACCTTCCAAGTATAAATTCAAGATATTAGTATCTAATTGTAGCTAATAGAGGAGTTCTGTTACCAAAAGTTAGATTTTGGTGACTTCTATGATAAACTTCGTTTAAAATCGTAAAAAAATTATATCCCGAAAAGCATTCCGTAAAATTTTCGTCGTGCTCATAGAAAAACATTCGACATAAAATAATAAAAAATTGTATCTTCATACCTTTAAAATCCATTTGCCACGTCAGCTTAGTTTGGCATAAAGATTCTACACGGAATCAGTGTCAAATATCTATAAATAAATTGTATCGAGGAGAGAGATGTTAATCAAAGGGCAGTGTGCGTTTTGGCTTTCGACAGTACGGATCGTGTACGGATTTGTTTCGTGCGGGTGTTATGCCGTAGTTTTCCAGGCGCGACACTGTTTAGCTATCTGCTGATAATGACAACTTAGTTGTCGAAATATATATACAGAATACGAAAATTAGTGCGAAAAGGGGTTATATATTAACTTTAAATGGTTAAGTTTGTCAACCACAGGCTCCATCAAAATCATCATGATTTGAAGATTTTTGGTTCTATCCGAATCATAGAAGAAATTGCTCTGTTAGTGGCATGTACACATGTTGTATGTTGGACAAATTAAATATAGGCTCTTTGAAGCCGGACAACGTTGTGGAAATAATGTTGTTTGGAAACGATCGCTGGCAGGAGATCGCCATGCTCATGGAGTATGTTGAAAACGAAGAAAAGTGAGATTGAAGCAACGGCGGTAACCAATTAATGTTAATTATAAGGTACTAGCCTGAAATAATGCAAATAATTGTTCCAGTACGGAGTTTTCACCTTGCTAAAGTGAGGTTTTTAGTGGGTGCAAGTCCCACATTTTGAACTTGGTCTCTTCCATGACTGAGTTAGGTTTCTTTTCATTTAAAAAATGTTGGACGAATTAAATAAATAAACGTTGTGAAGAAATGGTGAATCTATGCTGAAGAATTTGGTATAATTTTGATCAGTGCAGAGTGGTTTAGCAACATATTCCTATTATTTCCAAAATTAATTTAAGTGTCACCAATTTTTCCAGTAAATTTCTTCTTGAATATAACATAAAAGACATCTTTAAACTCAATTCCACATTATTCAACTTCCTTCCTATTAAATGCTCGGGTGTACATTAGCCAATTAGGTTAGTTTACAGTTGGTAGGTACTTAAGTTGCTGAAAACAAGTTATACGTAGCTGAATCTGCATTTGTTAAGCATAGGAAATTTAATACCAAATTCAATTTAACTTTATCCAATCTCTATTACTAAAACCGCCAATTCCTAGAATCCATAGAAACTTTAAAACATCCAAATATCTGCGATTAAGTACATCTTGTATACAAAACCTGACAAGCCCTTCAATCGAAACAATTCAACCGTAAACCTGTTCACACAGCCATGTCAATTCGCCAGTTCTGAGCTAAAAACACTCCTTAACCTCACGCCCCTACTTTCCTAGTCTTGCTTCGCGTGACTTCTCTTTGTTTCCACGAATGAAGAGGGACATTACAGGACATCGTTTTAACGACGTGGAAGAGATAAAGAAAAAAACGACACAGTAGCTCGCAGCCATATAGAAGAACGAGTTCGAACAATGTTTACAACAATGGAATCATTGATTAGACAAGTGCATGAAGTTAAATAGAGAGTTTATTGAAGGTGTTAAGATAGTTTTGCAAAAAAAAACAGGTTTTCATAGAGAAATTCTGGTTATTTTTGGGTACCCACTCGTATGTGATTATGATTACAAACTATAATGAACACGTGTTACGGGCATTCAATATTGATTTAAAATCACTAACTACATTGGATGTGAAGTAGATAATCAAAACTTCGATTCTCCAGCACTTAAAACCAATACTTGAATCGTTGATCTTTAATGTTATAAATATAAATCACATTTTTTGATTTCGACGACAGAATTTCCTAAAAAAAATTTTGCTCGGAAAGACAAAATTCTAATGAAATCACGGTTAATATAACAAATCAATTCTATATTGTTGTTTATATGTAAATAGTTTGTAACAGCTGAAAACCATTTTGACGTACAAATGTTAATTAAAAGGCGCGATTTCGAAGCGGACGCTTTTCATTTCGTGTAATGTATGTCCCATTAGAGTTAACGCGATAGTGACGAGAGCGAGACAGCTAGACACACACACAGTCCAGTATTAAATTCCACCTGACAAATGTAATTTCGGCTCGAAATATTCTAATGGTACAAACAGATTTGTCCACGTGACGGTCCGATGCTAATACAGACGGACTTAACGACAAGTAAAGCTTGATGTATTGTACTACATTCAGAAACAAATTGACCGTCACGTACATATTCATGCGTCTGCATTAGGCCCTGCATAGATGATGATTATGTAGCGTACCAATAATTTATAGTGGTGAATCGTGGTTCGCCGCGAGCTATACCGTGTTAATACGCAAACTTAATTATTCCTAAATTTGCCGTAATAATTATAATGACAATGACACCATGAATGTATGGTGCTACGCCTCGTCAATGTCATCAATGTCATCAAACTGTTCTGTCTTTTAAACTTTAATTTTTTTAATTCACTCCTGATTTGCACAAGAGGCCGATATAAATAAAAATATAAAAATAAAATATCCAATATACTAGGCAGGTATGAAAAATACTCGTGTATATATATATATAGTATTATAATATATATAAGGCATATTGTAAGATGTATTAATTCAATAACAACATTTAATGTATATAAAATTTTTAATCACTGAATTTAAGAACGGGCTGTACATAGTTTGAATTTTGAAAAACGCGGCTTTATATATGTATTGAATAAATAAGTATCGTATTATTCTAGTTAAATTCTAAATTACCAGGTTGTTCAATAAGCTTTGTCATTCGATAAGAGATGGCGCTATTAGATTCGTCGTTTCATTTTTCTAAAAATTGTACTGCCTTTTTATGAATACATGTAAAGTTTTCTCATTTTATATTTTCCCATTCGTATATTTACAGTTGTTCAAAGTTGACGTGTCGCAGTATTTTTTTACAATACAAAAAAATTGAATATCAAGGAGTGATAAAATTCTTATTTTTGGAAGGTGTAGTACCAAAACAAATTCGACGACGATTATTAAAGTGTATAAGGGCTCTTCACTTTCAATTAGAGCAATAGAAAAATGGGTTGCTGAATTTAAACGTTGTTGTACAAGTCTTGAAGGCGATCCACGTGAAGGACGTCCAAAAAGTGCATCTACATCAGAAATTGTAGCAAAAACACTGGATATGGTTTTGGAAGATCGTCGATTAAGCACGAGAAATTTAGTAGAAGCCTTAGACACCTCATTAGATAGTGTCAGCAATATTTTGGCTGAAGTTTTGGATCAGCTGTATGTAAAAATTCATGAGAAAAGACCTGGTTTACAGAAGAAAAAATCATTTTTCATCAAGACAGTTCAAAAAAACCATCGAAAAAATCAATAAATTAAAGTACGAATTGTTGCAACATCCACCTTATTCGCCAGATTTAACTCCCTCTGACTATCTGGCTGTTCTGACATCTCAAAAAATTCGTGTGTGGAAAATGATTTTCGTCGAACGAAGAGACAAAAATAACCGATATGTTTCCGGAGGTCAGTACTCGGGAAGTGGTGGAGATATGCTGGTTGAGAAGACTTAGATTGGACAGAGCAGCAACGGAGCAATGTTTTGTTCTCAGATGAATCCAGAGTTGCCTTGCGATCTCCATATGGTGGGGAAAAAGTATGGAGAAGACAATGACACTGTTATACAAAAATACGTATAGATATGAGCTGGTACTTCGTACTAAGTCCTTACCAAGCCCGATGTCATTTAAAATGAATCTTCAACGGCTCATGGGTATATAGAATAGATCCTTTCAGAACATGTTGTACCATATGCCCAGTTTATTGGTGATGAATTTGTGTTAATAGCACACAAACGAAAGAGGCCGGGAAGACCACAGAGTATTGTGTCCAGAAATTATCATGTTTTCGGTGCAGTTGTTGTATTCAGTGATGAAGTGCATTTTTATCTATGTTGTAAATAAACAAAATTTCATATACTGGGACGAGAATAACCGTCGCCTTTTGCACTAATGACCGTTGCATAGTTCTCGGGTGGCTGTATGATGCGCGGTAGTGAAATTTGGCATTTAAAACTCTTTTTTGATGTAAATAATATTACAGTGACTATGAATTGACGATAGAAACAATGTCTGGCTTCTGTAGATTGGGGTAATAGCCTACACTTCTTGAAGGTCATTTGATCTCATTGCGATGTGACATCAGTTGACTCGCCTGATCATCGGATTTATCCTCGTGTATTTTTTTGGGATATTTCAAATCAAAGGGATCAAATAAAAGATGTCATTCGTTAAGAAACCTGTTATTCTACATGAAATGATCCGCTGAATGATGGATAACTTTCATAAACGCCTTTAGCAGTGTGTGGACAGTAATGGCATCCATTTAACTGATATAATTTTTTGAATCAAATGAAACAAAATGATATTATATGTACTTTTAGAAAATAAAAACGAAATTTTCTTTTTCTATTATATTTGCTTTTTATTAATGATAGAAGTCCATTTTTTGCATTTGAGTCCTCGTTCGAGACCGGTCAATTTCCAGATGACTTGAAGCACGCCGTAGTGGTACCCGTACATAAGAAAGGAGCGAAAAATAGCTTTGAAAATTATCCACCAATATTGACGAACGTGTCGAAGGTTTTTGAAAGAATAGTTCTGGTCAAGATGACAAAATAACCTACAATTAATCTATCCAAAACCCATCTGTTGACCTTTGGTAACAGTTTACCGACAGATGTGGAGGTGAGTGATGAAGTGCTTGCTTCTAAGTGTAACGCGCCATTACTTGGTCTTAGGGTTGACTCTGAGCTATCTTGGTAACCTTACATCAATGAACTATCTGGGGGGCTGTCTCGGTCCTGCTACTGCTTGCGTGTTATTTCTCGTAACGATGGTGTGGAGGCGGGATTGCTTTCTTATTTCGCCTATGTACATTCAAGGCTCTAGTATGGTGCGGTGTTCTGGGGCAATTCCATCGACTGGCGGAGGATATTTATCCTCCAAAAGTCATGTATTAGAGCAATTTATGGTATGAAACTAACAGAGAGTTGTGTGGGTGTGTTTCGATATGCCAAAGTACTAACAATGCCCTCGATTTATATACTTCAGTGCGCGCTACATGTGAAAATAAACTATAACGAATTTTTTAAAAAGTACGAAACGAATCATGCACATGCTACGCGAAACCTTCGTAATATGCATCTTGTGCCCCACAAACGAATTTTATAAAAATACAAAAAAATTTTGTTCACCATTGTGTAAAAATATACAACCACATACTGCTGCGGATCAAAAGCTTGCCGTTGGTCCAGTTTAAAATTATTTTTAAGTTTTGGCTAATAGAGCAAGAGTTCTACAATGTGGAAGATTTCCTTAAAACAATTGTAGACATTGGCGTATAGCATATGTCAAATGCACATACATACATATATATGTATATATACTTACTTTATCTATTTTAACTTGTAATTGTTGTTTAGTTGTTATTTATTTTATACTCATGACATATTCCATGTTTTTTTGACATTATGGAACGTATTAAATAATATTATTATTATTAATATTATTATTATTATTATGGGAATGTACACGAAAAACTTAAATACTAGTCAAACATATAATTAAAGTCTATTACTTGGAGTGTTTTCCTAAAAGTATGAGATGTATATTAAGCCATAAACATTAATATAATTATAGGGTAGGGGTAAGTATATGTACAGGAAATTAATAACGGACATCGGTATATTTCCATTATTTACTAAGCAAATATGAACATATCAAATGTTCGAACTAAACATTTGAATTAGTAAATTTAATAGATATAATAAATATAATCTCCGCGTTAATATCTAGAAGGTCACGGTATCAGAAAATTGTAATCTAATGAGCGAAATGAACGTAATTGCTAGCGATCGAAAAAGAAAATGTGGGAAAACACACAAGTGAGCACAAATGGAAATGCGTTGATATTGAAAACTGTTTCGTATCATTATAAATACATCATAAACTTACTGATCGCCGATATAGAGATTTCGAATAATTCCTGTGTGACAGATTGGTTTCAACCGGTAAAATTTCCCTTCGGAATTGCATTCTATTTCGTGTGAATGGGGGTCCGACAGTCGAATTTATCAAATAGGGTTGCATTGATCGCTGTGTTTAGAAGCTATTTATCTTTTTCAGTATTCTGTTATTTGTGTATGTCATCGATGTGGTTTCACTACAGGTGCCATTTATCAATTATTCGGTTTTATTATTTTCTATTATTTATTCAATGTATATAAATGTTTCATTTGTATTTTGTTTTCTTTATATAATAAATTTTATTAACTAATAGATATTTCAGTTATAGGACAATAACATAACCTAAGAGTACGTAAAATTAACAAATAAGAAATTAAATATGATAACTATTTATAACAAGCAACTAAAAATAAAGTAGGGATTTAAACATGAACCATAGAATTTGGAGCTGCATAATTTTTGTCACATGGTATACCGTGCGACAAAAAAAATAATTACTTAGTTAAAGTATATATTTTTAAACCAAATTTTGTACAAATATGAAGAATTCCTACTCTTTATAGGGAAAATTTAACAATGAGTTGTCTCCACGTAAACGAATACATTCTGCAATTCGCCCAGGCATGCTTCTAATAATATATTCTATAGATTTCTGTGGAAGTTAATTTCAAGTAACTTATAGATCATCATGTAAAGGGTGTTTCAAATTTCGCGTTTTTTTAAAGAATAAATAAAATACATAATATGCATTCACTTTCAAAAACTTTTTATTGGTAATTGAAGTATCAGTTATGACTTTTATATGCAAAAAATAATATCTGCCAAATGACCCCCTCTTGTAGCTCCGCAGACGTCCACTCTTTTGTTAAAATTTTTAATGACATTTTGACATAATTGAGGCTCTATCTCACCAATGACACGAATAATTTCATCTTATAAAGCAGGAATTGATTGTAGATTGTTTTTATAAACCTGACTTTTCACATAACCCCAAAGACAATAGTCTAACGGTGTCAAATCACATGATCTTGGTTGCCAATTAACATCACCGTTTCTTGAGATTACACGTCCAGGAAATTTTTCTCTCTATAAATCAATTGATTCGTGTGCAAAGTGAGGTGTAGCGCCATTCTGTTGAAACCACATATCCTCCAGATCAATATTCATTAATTCAGGCCACAAAAATTCGATCACCATTGACACTTACAGCTTCACCAGCAGCATTTTCAAAGAAGTAAGGTCCAATTACACCACCTGACCATAACGCACACCAAACAGTAACTCGTTTAAGATGCATAGGTTTTTCATGAATAATTCATGGATTTTCCTCACCCCAGATACGGCAATTTTTTTTATAAACATAGCCACTAAGTTCAAAATGTGCCTCATCGGAAAACATTATTTTTTGAGAAAAATCGGCTGGTTGTTCATTGATGAAATTGAAAAATGATCTAATGGCTTCACTTCCTGTGTTATTTGAACCTTACATGCCTTCAGAGCTAAATCCTAGTGTAAAATACGCCATTTTGTTAATCCACTAAGTCCAAGTTGTTGTGAACGTCGTCTAATGGACATTTTAGGATCTTTGGCAACACTTTCAC
Organism: Dermolepida albohirtum; assembly: GCA_031893035.1. Classification (NCBI taxonomy): domain Eukaryota; kingdom Metazoa; phylum Arthropoda; class Insecta; order Coleoptera; family Scarabaeidae; genus Dermolepida; species Dermolepida albohirtum. Next base: position 29,284 of record JAVIWB010002905.1, read on the forward strand.
GAACCAACTTGAACTTCTTGTGTATTTTTCACTTTTTTGATCTTCCACGGAACTGGTCTCTTGATATTTTTGAATAATTCGACTAATAGTGTTTTCAGATGGACGATTATGTAAACCATAAAATTCACGTAATTTTCTAAAAAATCTTTTCACAGAACGCTGATTTTCATAAAATAATTCAACAATCTGAACGCGTTGTTGTTCCGTGTACGAAGCCATTTATATAAATGTCATACATCACACTTTTTAAATGCCCACATACCCAGACAAATTCAGTGCGCCATCTATATTTTATTTATTTTTAAAGAAAACCGCGCAATTTGAAACACCCTTTAGTTATTGCAAGTTCTTTGGTGGGTTAGGAGCATACCAATCCTTCGATCATATCTTAGACATGTTCTATAGGTAATAGGTCTGGATAAAGCGCAGGGTAATTGAGAAAGTTGCTGTTGATCTCTTCCAAGGATTGTAATGTAACGGCTACAACATGAGGACGGGAAATATCTTGTTGGAGTATGACATTATTTAATAATTAGATAGTTATATAGTATAGTGAATGGTGTAAATGTGCTTTTGAGCATGGCCTCGAAAGAATACTAAAAGAGTTATATTTCTTATACTAATTCCACACCAAACCATCAATCCTCTAGTAAGTAAAAAACTGTCTTTCTCTTTTTCGACGTTGGACTCGCTTATGACTATCGTGGCCCCACAAACAAAAATAAAATTTGCCTGAGAATGCTATATCGTTCCACTCTTCAGCCCAATCTGTCCGTACTTTACACCATTCTACTCTAAGGGCAAGACGTCTACTAGTGAGAGGGACTAATAGTCATGGAGGGTAGGCAATTATTCTAAATGAACGAATACGGCAATGTATGGAATATATTGTTATTCTATGATCTATCTTTATATTCCTTCGAGACCATTTAAATGCTTAAAGGTACATTTATAAAGTTCTGAAACCATTTGTTTTGTCATACATCCAAAGACAAAATAATGCCATATTCCAGCAAAGACAATGCTCGTCCTCCTATTGCAGGTTATATATTACGGTTAATCTGTTACGTAGACTTCCGCGGTCGTGGTCCATACTGTCTTCTTCTGGGTTGCCGGCCTGGAACCGCATTACTGGTATACCTGCCGATATTTCGTACCCACTCGTATGGGATATCTTCACTGAAACTGAGTTTCAGTGCAACAAACAGTAGCAGTAGTTGAACCCTGAAAATGTCCCATACGAGTGGGTACGAAACGTCAGCAGCTATACCAGTGACGCGGTTCCAGCCCGGAAGCCCAGAAGAAAATATATGTATATTACGGTCTCTGAAAAAATCGATTTTCTCAATTGGTTTGCGTGGTCGTCAGATCTATCGCCCACAGAACATGTAGATATTATAGGTTGAAGTGTTCGTATGCTTCCTAACATGATGCTTCACACGTTGCTTGGAATGACCTCTCACAGGAGTCTATACACATAGAACATCTTATTAGAAGCATGCCCGAGCGAATAACAGGATCTAGGCATTTATGTACATGGAGCGGCAACTAATTCTTAAATTTTCCTTATAAATAGTGCGATTTTTTTAATGAAAATTTAATCATTTATATTTCTTAATGCAGTAAACACGTGTACAAAATTTTGTTTGAAAATATACACTTTTACTAGGTTACTCGTTTTCTTGTTATATAATATGTTATTGCTCTTACTGTAGGCTCTAAAAATATATTTGGTTAGTAAATTTTACTTCTTGGAACCAAAAAGTTGACTTGGGAAACAAGGACAGGAAAACAAAGCTCATTAGGAATAAGTTTGATTAAAAATTTTCCATTAGCAACCTTTTATTTTATACAAAGAGTCAATGTAATTCAAGTAATAATAAGTAGTCAATATCAGGCGCATGATACTAATTTTGAAGAGGGAAATCTTTTTTGAATCGTTTCTATTAAGAGGTGTCGACTGAGGATACCAAACCACGTAAGGATATTCCAATTTGATAAAATAAAGATTTTCTTTAAACTTAAGATGTTAGAAAATCGAATAGTGAAACTTGAAGGGCTCGAAGAAGAACTAGACATGTAATTGATATGTTCAGCAAACCCTTAACTTTATTATCTCACATAGTATTTGGTTGCGTCAAACAATAACTGAATATTATAAGATCATTTAATGTAAAGTGTGTACTATGCTGCACTTGTCATTAATCAATTGTATGTTGTTATTGGTGGATTAGTTGTTTATTATATCAACATTTATTTGCAACTCATGATAATAAAAAAGAGAAGTTAAAAAGAATATTTTCAAATCATTGGCGTAAGCTAATAGGAAAGGAAGAAGATAATTGGTACACGCAGTAAATAATAACGATCTCGAATAACTAGAGAACTACAGGAATTTGATGAAGCTGCGAAAATGTAGAAGTATAACTATTGTAGTTATTATAGTGATAAAACTTCAATAATTTCGTTGCATTAGAGAAAAACTCAACTACTACACTGAAACTGTTCAGTTTCAGTGCAGTAGTTGAGCCCTGAAAATATCCCATACAAATGGGTACGAAACGTCGGCAGATATACAAGTGACGCGGTTCCAGCCCGGAAGCCCAGAAGCAGGTAACAGTTCTGCCAAGTTTCACTAGGGAGTAAAGCACGCTCGTTGTCCCAAGCCCGCAGAAAGTCCTCATCACTGGAAAACCGCCTCACTTTTAGCTTCATTTTCACATGCGGGAACAGTGCAAAGTTGCAGGGAGCAAGATCTGGACTGTAGGGAGGGTGCTCGAGAAGTTTCAATCCTGTCGTGGTCAAATATTCGGTGCAGGCTTTGGCGCGGTGAGCTGGAGCATTATCGTGATGGAGGAATCAGGTGTCCATTTTTGACTTTGGCCGCAGGTTCTTCATAGATCCAATGACTTTAGGTAGGCACTGTTCAGTATACCACTTACCCGTGACTAGGGATTTTCTGTGTCCAAAATGACGCGTTCTACAATTTCTCTCGATTTGAAAAATACAGCTATCATTTTCTTCTTTACAGATCGGTATTTTCTGACAACTACGGGTGTGTCCTCATCATCAAAGACCCAAACTTTGTTTTGAGCTTTGGTCAGTACATCGTAATAGTACAGCCAATTCTCGTTACCTGTCACGATGTTGTTCACGTACCGAAATTGTCTCTTATTAAACTTTTTTAGCATCTCCCGGTACTAAATCACACGTCGTGTCATCTGCTCTTCAGTCAGTCGATGCGGCACTCAGAGAGAACAAAGTTTCATCACGTGCAAATGATCATGCAGAATCGAATGAATTGCTGGTGCATTTAGGCCTGAAGTACCCTTTATCTGTTGGTAGGTTACTCGCCTCTCCTCGCTAAGCATTTTCCTCACAGTAGTAACGTTTTCCTCCGTAACTGACGTTCGTGGCCGTCCCGGCCTCTTAGCATACTCCACAGTTAAATTTCCCCTTTGGAATTCTCTATACCACCTGAATATCGTTGTACGATGTGGACAAACATCACCTAGTGCAAGAGTCTTTTCTTCGAAGCACTGGTCTATGTTTAAACCACGCACGAAATTATAACGCAAAACTGCCCTTATCTCATTTTGTGACCACGATGCCATCGCAAGCACTTTACGCTCTCACTGCTAATGAATAACTCAGGCAGCCACAAGTAGCTTCCTGAGATTCATTGTTGCGTCATATTGCAAAACTTTCCTAGTACCCTTTGTATTTAACACAATAAACCATGGCTAATTACTTTGCAAATTACCCGTCTTTTAATTTAGAACTATTTAGAACTATTTATGTCTTCTTTAATTAATCGATATAGTTACCAACCTTTGTTTTTTTTATTCATAAACGATTTTCTTTGTGGCTTCCAATTTTAAATAAGTTCGTTTCACTTGACTTTGATGTATGCAATTTCAGGACTTTCCTTTATATAAGCACAACATATTACAATCATGTATCCATACAGAATATGTGCGTACAGTAATAGCTAATTAATTCAAAAAGCAAGGTTTCAATATTGGACACGGACATTATCCACATGTATGATTTTGGGAACGTGTTTACCACTTTGTTATAGCATGGTCACGAGGAAATATGTGATATTATTTTATTTGTTCACCATCACGTTCATTGGATAGTATGTTTTTGTATATGTTGCAGAGGTGTGCTATGTAATCGTAAAATAACGCCTACATTGTCGTGGGTATTGAAGGGATTTTCGTAATTTTTAATAACATCACGCATTCAATCTATACAGATCGTAAAATTTATCAGATGCAAATTGTCAATATACAAACAATTTGCCGTCCCTTGCGTATTAGCAGACAATGGACATTTCATAATTAGCATCAGGAATGTCATTAAAGGGTCGGGCAAATATGTGACGCCAGTCGGGCAAATTCAATTTACTTGCGTAATCAACTGTGGTACAACCGAAAAACTCCGTAATCAAAATTAATCCATTTCAATATATACGTATACTTATTGGTTATTGTTTAATTAAATTTCTTTACTTTCTGTACTTTACAATTTTATTTGCGGGAAAATAACAGGTTAGCGAAAAAGTATTGACCTTCCTTCTCGCTAGATGGCTGTAGAAAGAATCACATATCAGGTAATGTAGGTCGGATAGGGACGTAATTAACCTCAAATAAAAGTTGACAGTTGATCGTCGTAGTTGTATAAAAAGTGTTTTAATGACTTAATTTAGAGGTCTTGAAGATAAGTGAAATTTTGGCATTATACAATTTTATTTCAATAAATGTATAAACGCTGCACAAACCTGTGATGAAATTTGGAATATTTATGGTCAAGGTATTTTATCAAAAGGAACAGCCGAAATTTCGTTGTAAAAGATGACCAATCGCTAAAAAAGTTAATGGAATTATGACAAAAGTTAAGTAAGACCGGCATGTAAGTAGTAATAACACCACCAAGGAACTAAATATCCATCATAAAATAGTTTTATATCATTCGCAGAAACTTAGCTTAAAAAGAAGCTCGATATTTGGATGCCACATGATTCGACGTAAAAAAATTTCCCAATCGGATTTCCATTTATGTGTGAAGAAGATTCTGGTCGAAGAGAGAAGTTCTAGTCTGTGGTAAAGCCACATTAACGTAAAAAAAAATGATGTGTGTTTTGTGGGATTAGAAGGGCATCGTGCATCACGATCTGCTTCCGCCTGGTAAAATGGTTAAGTCGGATCTTTACTGTCAAAAATTACCAAGATTATAATAGTAAATTCAAAAAAATCGGGTGGAATTGGTTAATAGAAAGAGCGTCTTCTTCCATTATAATAACGCAAGATCTCATTTGTAATCTTTAATTACTCGTCAAAAATTGAGAAAACTTGGCTGGGAAGTTCTAATGAAACAATTATATAGCTTAGACCTGGCAGCGTGAGATTACCATATATTTCGGTCTGTGCAGACCTCCCTGAGTGGTGTTAAGTTAGTTTCAAAAAAGGCACGCGAAAATCAATTTTTACAATTTTAATTCCCAGAAATCACAGAAGTTCACGGTGACGGTTTATGGTTTTGCTAAAAAATGTCAGAAGGTTATCGAATAAAATAGCGTATATGTTGTTTAATAGTTATTTAAAAATATATATAACAATTTCTTAATTTAGACTATAAAAGGTTCAATACTCAAAAATAGTATAGATAATTTAGGCACAGTGTTTTACTAAGCTTTGCACACTTTTGTAAATATAATTTTATACTGAAAAAATATCTTTTAAGGTAGAGAAAGGGTATCGAAAAATATAAAGCAAAAAAAGATTGGAACACCGTTCAAAACAAAAACGCAAAAAATAACACGAAAACACAAATTCAACAGCTAAAAATGGCTAACTTACTTGGTCAATCCTGCCCCAATAAGCTTCCTTTTACTTGGGGTATCATCCACCCAACAGGCGAGGGATTTAATATACCAATTATGATTTCTCTCAAAACTCGCAAAAGATGGTCACAGGTATCACATGTCCGATCAAAGTGGTAGTGGGGGGAACCGGACGAAGATGTGAAGCTGTTGTTTGAGGAAAAACGATGCGAACTGGGAAACCTCCCCCTCTCCAAAACCCAAAAAGAAGGGAACGACTAGGAAAATATAACTTTCTTTACTTAATAAATAAAAAAATAATAATACTGAAATACAAAATTGTATTGAAGAAAAAAATTATTAGCAGTTTGATAATACAGAAAAGAATTAAATTGAAACAAATAAGTTTAAGTGGCTTCTGTGAAATCCTTTTAATGAATAAGAATAATAAAACAATTGCTTACGTCGAAAATCGGGCCAGATGAATTGATATACTATATATCATTAAAATATTTTTTAAAATGTACTTGATATATGTAGGTGTTACTAAAAGAAGGAAAATGTTGGAAATATTACAATTTCAATAAAATAAAATTTACATGGATTTACTAACACAAAAAAATATTAGAACTTAAAAACAGAGTACGGAGAGTGCTCGGATTAAACTCACTCGCGAACGAATTCAATTCGAGCGAGTTATATTTTCTGTATTAAAAAGAACTATTCTTACGAGTTGAGTTTGTCCTCGCGAGTTAAATAATAAAACTCGCGAGCACAAATCTTGAAACGAACGAATTAAATAAAATTGTGTTCGCTAGCAGAATTTTTTCCTATTCTGCTCACGAGTTGAGTTTGTGTTCGCGAGTTTAATGATAAAACTCGTGAACACAAATTTTAAAACGAACGAATTAACCCATTCCTGCCTAATGGGTATTTAACTACCCAAGAAAGTGACGAGAGTAAAAAAATTCTAGTGACGGCAAGGTTGTCGATTTTGGTTTCAAATTTCGTTTTTATTTAAGAATAGGAATTGATTAGTCCAGAAAAAAATTAAGCGAGTAAAAATTTTTGCGTTTTGCCCATTTTTTCACAAAGGGAAAATTCCAATTTTTTCTATGTTGAAAAATGCTCAGAAAAATTGTTACTAAATAAAGAAAAATGCAAAAAACCGAAAACGTTCGCCCGTTATAGATTGCATTTTGGCATCTCTTTTCTAATGTAAAAAGATAGAAGTGGTTTGTAAACACATTTGCTAATCACACGGTGTATTATGTAAATGGGTATTTAAATACCCAACAGTTCTTAACGAGTTCCAAATAATTATAACATTTTTTTCCACAACAAAAGGAAAAATAATGTTTTGGCGAATATAAAAATTTTATTTATATTTTTTATTTATTGGTATTTAAAGTTATAAATTGTTTACATAGCTTTTGCAATTTTTGCTTTATCTGGAGCTACTCCATTATGATAGGCATGAAAACATGGAGCTGGGTGTAAATGTACCTGGCATTTCAAACACCCGTATTCGGTTTTACCGCCACACTGTGGGCAACGACGGCGAGACGGTAGTTTTCCGATTAAGTGATCTATGCGATCATACCTGAGCCCCATTTGTGCAGCTGAAGTTAACATTTTTCCAGTATTTTGATGATTTGATTTAACCATTATTGACTCACATACCTCTACTCGAAAATCAAATTGTGACATAAAGGGTTTTTTCTCATATTTTCGACAGAGACAATGTAGTTTCCATGCATTTACCATAGCTGCGTCAAAAGCATTGGTCAATAATGGCCAATACCACTTTTTTCCCCGAATTCGAATGCGGTAATTGTTCATGGCGTTGTCGAAAAGGTCCACACCTCCCATGTGTTGATTATATTGGTTGACTAAATAGGGCTGTTCAATTGCTACCATTTTTCGTTGCTTTCGATCATATCGTTTCGCACGAGTCATTGGTGTATGGCTCAAAAAATTTGATAATAACGTTACCACCTAAAAATATGAATAAGAACTATAGTAAACAGAATAATCTAACCGACTGATTGCATAAAATATTTCAGTGTATAACATACCGAATTATCGTTCCAACGAACGGCAATAATCGAATTGTTCATATCAAAGCAAAAGTCTGACATCCCACGAGGCTGCTTACGCATTTTTTTGACGTCCATCAAAGGAGCATGATTAGTACGATTATCCCGTACAGTTCCCAAAGCAAAAAACCCGTTATTTGACAAGCGCATAATTAGTTTATGGCTAGTAAAAAAATTGTCAAACGTTACGGTATGCTTGACGGGGTCTTCCACATGTGAAAGGAGCGATAGTACCACCCTTTCTCCTAACTGTAACAGTGCCCCATCCTGCTTCGATGCACCAGCGTATGGAATTAGCTGATACAAATAGCCTTCGTCAGATGCCAAACACCAGTACTTGTAACCAAACCGAATTGGCTTTCCTTTGATGAACATTTTGCATGAATGTCGGCCGTAGTACGCAATCATTTGCTCATCAATAGATAGATTGTGGGAAAATACTCCAAACTGAAGGAGCTTTTTATTTATCAAATTATTCAATGGGGCGACTTTAGCAATTTTGTTGTTGGGATCCAACGCTGAGTTATCACAAACATGTAAAAATTGTTTGATCCGTTTGAATCTGTCTCTTGAAATACATTGCTTTATTATCGCACATCCCAATGATTCTCGATTTGACCAATAAGAATGTATTTGTGGCAAGGTATGGTAACCTGTTATATACAAGACACCCAAAAACGTTTTTATTTCAGTATTAGTTGTTTCAAATGATGAAGCATTTTTTTCTGCAGCATATTTGTTTGTAGAATTCACTAACAGACTCAGTACCTCTTCATCAATAAACTTTCCCCAAAGCTCCACGGGGCTCATGCCACCGATCTTTTCATACAAACCCTTATATGAAGCTGCCGTGTCATCAAAAGGCACCTTGTCAAACTGGTAATTTTGTCTCCGAGACCATTTTGATACTATTCCCTTATCAATTTTAGCTCGCTTGGGGCCTTTTCTACGGCTGATTTTAGACAATGGGTCAATATTACTGCAGGATGAGGTCACTGCTACATCATCATCGTCTCAATAGACTGCATTTCCTCGTTCCAGTTACTGCAGGTACGTTCTATCTCAAAATGTCCAGCTATTTCGCGAAGCAAATTTTTTCCGTCATGCAACAATTGCACATCGTCATCCAATTCCTCATTGTCACTAATGTCATCGACATCATCGGGTGGTATTATATTGATATTAATAAAATCTGGTTGTTCGCCGAAATTTTCTTCTTCATCAGACCAATTATCAATAATATCTTGCAACTCGGTAACAGTAAGGACTTTCTGATGACGGGTCATTTTTGTAATCTAATCAATATTCCAAATTTTACGGAATTAGTATGTAACTTTTTTAAAATTTTAATAGTTAAAATTGTTACTTTTTTATTTTTAATAGTTAAAATTTTCACTTTTAGTTCGTCAAAATACAACTTTATACTTGATGATGAAACAATGAAGACAAGCAATGAAAAAATCAAACAGCGTTGCGAAAGAAAAAAAAGGGTAATCCCCGGTTACAAACTAATAAGCTGTAAATCTCATAGCCAATTTTTTTTTGACGACGCTCTCGATTACAATAATAACGCCGTTCGAAAATTTTTTCGCCGTTTTAAGTGCCATCTGACATAATATAGAGAAATTAATGAATAATTATTGTTATTACTTGTATTTAAACTAAAATATAATATATCAATATTTTGAATATATTGGAAAAAAATATCATACGAAAGCCTATTGGGTATTTAAATACCCATGTCCTATCTCGGACAGGAAAGGGGGTAAAAATTTTTTTCGCTCCAAACAACTTCTGCAGTCCAGCAGGTGCATGTTTATAAATTTTGTTAAAATCGTACTATTGGATCTATGGTCAGGCATTAATGGGTTAAATAAAATTGTGCTCGCGAGCAGAATTTTTTCCTACTCACTCTGCTCACGAGTTGAGTTTGTGCTCGCGAGTTGAATGATAAAACTCGTGGACACAAATTTTAAAACGATCGAATTAAATAAAATTGTGTTCGCGAGCAGAATTTTTTCCTACAATCTAAATTATCCATACTATTTTTGAGTATTGAACCTTTTATAGTCTAAATTAAGAAATTGTTATATATATTTTTAAATAACTATTAAACAACATATAC
>JAVIWB010002906.1:0-39130 GCA_031893035.1 Dermolepida albohirtum
AAAAAAGGAAATATTTCATTTCGTTTCAAAAGCATTGCTAAATTTATGATCCAATATTTAGATAACGTACTGGTAAATATTTATAAATATAAATAAATGTAAACACATTCTATCTGGCTACATACTGATGTATGTTATTTAAATATTCTTAAAACAGGTTGATGTCGTAAAGCCAATAATATCTAGTCCAGAGTAAATAAAATTTTAAATTTAGTTTTAAATTATCGATATTTAACGGTCGATATAATAAACATTAGGTTAGCTCATCAAATACGTAGTACGAAACAAATTAAACAGGAAAAATAAATACCTACAATGCAAACGCATCCAGTGAAAGGATGAATTCTTCTACTTATATTTATTTTAAACATTTGTATATATTTTTTAATGTCTTAGATGTATAAATTTGTACAATATATTCATCTGTTTTCGTGGTTCTTAAACAGTTTTTCTAAAATACTTGATGTAACGCATTAGGAATTTTTAGTTCTATGAATGTGTTTTTGTTTTATTAAAGAGGCTTAATTTATATATACAATCAAAACGTTTAAATTATTTTCTTATTATCGTTTTAATTATTTTGGTAACTGAATAAAACAAGTAATTACTAAACATACATATATGTATGTATACGAGGACGACAGGTGGAATTTGATTTCAAAGTTACGACAGTGTGAATAAATTGTGTAAATAGAGAAAAAATGTATAAATTGATAACACAGGGTAACAAAATGAAAAAAAAAAATTAGTGCCGGAAATCTAACATCTGATTTTAGATGTTTTTAATGTGCTGATTCCAAAAATGCCACCAGATTTTTTCTGTCAGCTCTAGTTTTTGAGATACAGGTTACAGGTTAATTGATATTTTTTTCTGATAAAGGACAACAAATAAAGAGATAAATATGTACTTAATCGTCAAAATAGAAATTTCCAGGAATGTAATTAGCCAAATGGAGACCTGGAATTGTCCCTGACCCAATGTTCCTATACTAGGAACTACTCAATACGCTGCTCTTAATTGCTTTTACACCTGTAATTGCCTATGACCCGATTCTTCTATACCTGCTTGGCTATACTCGATTTAGTATATTACTGAGTTTTCCCAGGTAAAGTTGGGCTATCATTTTGTGTAAATTTTGGTAGTTTTGTAGTATCAAGACACTAAACTGAAACAATGGCATCCACAAGCAGACGTACCTGTGTAAATCATCCCGATGTTTTTTGTTATGTGTGTGGTGAATACAATTTGAAAGAGAGCAGAAAAACGATTTCTGACTTTGTGAAAAGAGCTTATCTTGCCTATTTTGGCGTTCATTTAGGAGATCAAGATAAATCTTGGGCCCCACATTTCATATGTAAAACATGTGTTGAACATTTGCAACAGTGGACAACTGGAAAGAGGAAGTGCCTAAAGTTTGGTGTACTAATGGTTTGGAGAGAACCGCGAAACCATCATGACAACTGCTATTTTTGTCTCGTTAATATTAAAGGCATAAATAGAAACAATAGACACAAATGGACATATCCTGATCTAGATTCTGCAAGAAGGCCTGTAGCGCATTCAGAAGAAATACCCGTTCCATCATTTAGCAGTCTACCCGAACTGACAGAAAATGATACAGAAACATCAACGTCTGACGAAGTTCAAAGAATTCAATCAGAAAACGACAGCGATTTTGAAGCAGATTTAGCAACTCCGCAGTGTTTCAATCAAGAAGAACTAAACGATCTTATAAGAGACCTGAATCTCTCAAATGAATCCGCTGAATTACTTGCATCCAGATTAAAAGAAAAAAATCTACTTTGTCCAGGTACTAATATTACATTTTATCGTAAAAGAGATAAGGATCTGCTGCCTTTTTCGCTCTGGATAATGATTTGGTATTCTGTAACAATATAAAAGGGCTCTTAGAAAAAATGGGTTTGCCTGAATACACTCCAAATGATAGGCGCCTTTTTATTGACAGTTCAAAACGTAGTTTAAAATGTGTTCTTTTACATAACGGTAACAAATATGGCTCAATTCCTATTGGTCATTCTACTACCATGAGGGAAGAATATGAAACAATTGCATTAGTTTTAAGAAAAATCAAATACGAAGAACATCAGTGGGCAATTTGTGTCGATTTAAAAATGGTTAACTTCCTCCTTGGATAGCAGAGTGGTTATACAAAATATCCTTGTTTTTTGTGGCTTTGGGACAGCAGAGATAAAAATGAGCACTGGGTTAAAAAAATGGCCTTCAAGAGATATCATGATTCAAGGAAAACAAAACGTGATCAACGAACCTTTGGTTGCAAGAGAAAAAATCTTACTTCCGCCCTTGCATATCAAGCTAGGCTTAATGAAGCAATTTGTGAAGGCTTTAAATCGAGATGGAAATTGTTTTGGGTATTTATCACGTAAATTTCCTGGCATTAGCACGGAAAAACTAAAAGCTGGTATATTTGATGGTCCTCAAATAAGGCAACTTGTTAAAGATCCACAATTCACCACATCAATGAACGAGACTGAATCTAACGCTTGGTGTTCATTTGTTCAAGTAGTACAAAATTTTCTTGGCAATCATAAAGCAAAGAATTACGTAGAATTAGTGAAAACTATGCTTTCAAATTTTAATATTCTCGGCTGTAACATGAGTATAAAAGTTCACTACCTCCACAGCCACCTAGATCGTTTTCCAGAAAACTTAGGTGATTGTAGTGAAGAACAGGGGGAAAGATTCCATCAGGATATTAAAACTATGGAAGATCGTTATCAAGGACGATGGGGTAGCCACATGATAGCGGACTACTGCTGGAGCCTTCAGCGAGACTGCCCTAGTAAATTCCATTCTAGAAAGTCGTATAAAAGAAAATTTTTATGTGATTAATGACTAATGTAATTATGTAAATTAAGTTTTTGCAATAAATACTTAAATCCATGTGTCTGTTTTTTAACTGTCAATAGTAATATTATATATTATAACAGTTATAACGTAAAATATATACACAATTTTTTAAAAAAATCTCAAAAACTAGATCTGATAGACCAAATTTGAGAACTTTTTTACATTCTGCATCCAAAAATTACCCAGGAACAGTTAAAAAATCGCAGGCACCAAAATGTGTGTTGGCCTGTGTAATTTATGGTGTAATCTAATATTTATTTTTTAAAGGATTATGCACATCTAAGATTTTGTCAATATTCCTTCGACAAGCATGTTGTGTGACCATAATCATAAGAAAATATCACGAATTTAGATAAAGAAGATAGCGATTGTCATGAGAATGTAGGCTGAACGTCTACACTACATTGTATGCGTAGAATTGGACGTGTTCAGATTGTCAGCAAGGTAGATGCGCGAGCTTTGTATCGTAGCTGAAAAATGTAAAAAAATGCAAACATCATGACATAATTTGAAGAATCAAACTGATTTTTTGCGACGGTTTACTGCAGTTGATTATACTTGGTTTCACCGCTTTGTCCCGAAATCCAAATGTTAATCTCGACAGTGTACTTGCCGTGGTAGCTCTCCCTCAAAAAAAGTCAAGATATATTCAGGGAAAGACGAAATAAAATTTCTGAAAAACATTCCATGCAAAGAAAGCAAAATTTCAGGATGTTCCTCATCCATCTTCTTATAGCCTCAAGTTACTTCAGCTTATTCTCCAAACTCAAACTTGAGAAGAAGTGTCGGTCGGACGAAAAGTTGATTGCAACTGTGGAGCAATATCTTCCGAATCTTCAGAAAGATCATCATAAAAATAGCATAATGTTCTTCCAGATTCGTTAGTACAAGTGCATTGAAGTTGAAAGGAATGTGTTGATAAATATTGAAAAAAAACTCTAACTCATTTACTTGCTTTCGTCTCACTTCCTCCCAAATTTTGAACAAACTCATATACACATATTAAATTCAGTTTTGAACTTTACTGCTCCTAGCTTGAACGATGGTAGTCATTCATATCAGAATATTGTCTTTGCAGGTCTCGATTTTACGTCAATTGCTGTTTTGCTTTCAAATATCACATATTATTGATATTTGCATTTTAATTTTGAGTTTAGGTTATGTATAATTAAAACTGTAATAAAAAAAGATCGCTACCTAACAAAATCTCTTAAAATATAGGCAACCTACGAAATAATTTAATAATGTTAATAAAATAGGAATCTGATTTCGACTGTATATACTATAGTAGTCACAACAAACTCGTTGAGCTATTTTGGGAACAAAGCTTTATACTGAACAGATAAGACATATTTTTAAAAAGACTTTAATTAACGGATATATTTAAAAATTTACTTAAGAATGGGTTTGTCTGGTCGAAATGTGAGCTTATCAATCTGACAGACATTTTTGGGTGATGTTAGTACTAGTAATACTAATACAACCATAATTCCACCGAATTTGAGCCGATATACAGATGTATATTGGGAAAGCTAAACTTCATTCGAAACTTTTAGTATACATTTTTCGTTAAATATAAAATGGCAGTCGCCTATTTATAAATTGAAGGCGAACATATTGAGAGACTTAGAGTATAGTTAGTTCTGAAGTACTTGGAGTATTATATACACTGCAAACATAGAATTGCGTTTAGGATATGGTATAATTATCTGGAGTTCGGGACCCATAATAAATTAACAATTTTATTAGGAAGGGCTCCGGCTTCCTTACACATTATGCAGATTTCTATTTATCCAATTTAATTTATTGACAGCTGCAAAGATAGGGTATAAAATAATAGCTAACAGCTTAATGCATATGGATATTGAGATTTACTTAAGACAGTATAGTTATAGAAACGTATATTTCGACAAATTTTAAAAATCAGTAAAATAATAATATAACCTAATTTTATTTTACAGTAAACACTTCTGTTAAAATATATGCATACATGTGTATATTGTCATGATTGTTCTTTTATGATAGGCATGAATTATGTAATAAATCCATAAAAATTATCATATTTTAAAAGAGTTGAATTTTAAATAAAGAATTAACATTAATACTTGTAATTTAAATATAACAGATGTTTTTTTAAGAGCTTGAGAACTTTCAATGATAATACAAGACATTGTGGGAATGAAATTTTATTTATAATCTGGTAGATAATTTCATGGCATTTATTTTTTAAATATGATTTCCGGTATATGTCCGCCGCGGCTACGAGTTACATGGTCCATTCGATTAGTCCAATTTTTGACTACTTTTTCCAATAAATCTGGCAGTATGGCGTCAATGGTGGCTTGAATATTGGCTTCCATTGCTTCAAGAGTTGTTGGTTTGTCGGCATAAACTAATGACTTAACATAGCCCCATAAAAGGTAATCCTGAGGCGATAAGTCGCACGAACGAGAGCGAACAGTGAACAGGACCACTTCTGGAAATAAAGTTGTCACCAAATTGATTTTGCAATAAATCGATTGTTAAGCATGTATGGCAAGTTGCGGCATCTTGTTGGAACCAAATGTCGTCGATATTTAGCTGATTAATTTTTGGAAACAAAAATTCAGTCATCATTTCTCAATAGCGGTCGCCATTTACCGTAACGGCAGCTCCTTTCGAAAGAAATAAGGACCGATGATGCCGCCAGCGAGTAAACCGCACCAAACAGTCAATTTTAATGGATGTAATGGTTATTCGTTAACGGCTTGAGAATTGTCTTCGCTCCGAATACGGCAATCTTGCTTATTGACGTAGCCATTTAACCAGGAATGAGCTTCATCACTAAACACAATTCTTTGATAAAAATGCTCATCTTCGGCCAGTTTCAAGTGAGTCCAATCAGCAAAAATAGGACGCAAATGGTGGTCGTTTGGCTTCAATTCTTGCACGAGCTGTATTTTATAGACGCGTAAGCCAAGATCCTTCCGTGAAATTTTCTACCTAGTCCAAGGCCAAAGGCCAACAAGTTGAGAACGACGACGAATCGACATTTCGGCGTCTTCTTCAATACGTCGCGCTACAGCAGCAATATTCTCTTCGGGACGCACATTTCTTTGTCTTGTTGATGGTTTTGAATCGAGAAGAGTAAAATGAGTGCGAAAACGATCAACAACTGCACGAATTGCTTGCTCACTACGCCGATTATGTTGACCGTAAAATGGACGAAGTGGCCTATGAACTTCGCGAACAGATTTATTTCTTTTAAAGTAAATTTCCACAATTTGGAAGCGTTGTTCTGGCGTTAAACGATTCAAACCTTACTGAACAGATATGTCAACACAGTTTGACATTAGCAGCTGTCAAACCATAGTTATCGATATCAATAGTTCTCAGGCAGCTTAAAAAACACCCATTATAAGCGAAACAAAACTTTCAGATTCTAAAAGAATATCTTAATTTAGAATTTTGACTCACTAAAACTATTTTAGTGAATATGATAATACTTACAGATTGTTGTTGATATATTATAAAAGACATAAATAGATCCATGAATGTTAAAAATATCTATGTATATACTATATGTCAGAAAAATAAATGTACATAATTGTAAACAATCAGTTATAAAAGGAATATTTCATATAGTTTTATCTGTAAAATAAGGAAAGGGAATTAGTAAATAAATGTTAGATTGCTTAATATCAGTTTAATAAAGTTCTAGCGGGGTATATGGGAAAAATAGGTTTCAGACAAGCTGTAGGAATTTTACTTATTAAAGCTAGATATAATTCAAAAGTACTTTAATATTATTAAATGGGACGTATATAACAGAGTTATGATAAAATAAAGACAATATATGAGAGATTTCTGTTAGATTAAGCATAGTTAGGGGTTAAAATTGTTATCGATGTAAAATATTTATAGATTGGAAAAATTTAAATATAACATTTACTGATATGAAGCAAAATATAAAGAATAAGTTTTAATTGCAAAATTTAAGAACTAAGTTATATTTATTTGGGAAATTTGAGATAGCATCATAAATTTTAGCAGGTAGAAATTTCAATTTTTCAAGGTATTAAAATCAAATTTTATAAAGTAAAATTTAATAATGCAAATTATTTTCGAAATTATACACTCTCATTGGTCATTGAAATTCTGTCTATAAATAGAACCGCTTAAAACATAAGGAAGAGAATCTCGCACTTGTCCTGGAAGAAAGCACATGCAAAATTTGGTGAAAATAAGTACAAAAATATAAAGTCAGAAGATAAATATGTATAACACATGGATCAATAAGTCCCGAGACTAACCCATAGATGGCGCTCGTAGTAAACCAGTAACCACGTCTTTCTAGAGTACTAACCTTTGCTTGAAACGTGTCAAAATTTTAAGTCGATCGGACCAGAAACAGCTGAGTTATCGAGGTTGGAGTAAAGTCGTTTTGTAGTTTGTTTAAACAATGGAAAAAACCGAGTTTCGTGTTCTGATAAAACATTGTTTTTTAATGGGTAAAAACACCACGCAAGCAAAACAATGGATTGAAAAATGTTACCCGGACTCTTGTCCATCAAAAGCAACGATTTGTCGGTGGTTTACCGAGTTTAAACGTGGTCGTACCGACACAAATGACGCGGAACGCTCGGGTAGACCTGTGGAAGCCGTTACACCGGAAAATGTGAGTGAAGTGACAAAAATTATAATGAAAGATCGTAAAGTGAAGCTCCGTGAGATTGCTGAGATGACACAGATATCATATGGAAGTGTATTTACTATCCTTCATGAAAAATTGAGCATGAAAAAGGTTTTTTCCAAGTGGGTGCCGCGATTGCTCTCGATGGAACAAAAACAGCAACGAGTCGATGATTCAGAAAGCTGTTTATCGCTATTTACTCGCAACAAAAAAGATTTCTTGCGTCGTTACGTGACCATGGACGAAACATGGATACATCACTACACTCCAGAGTCGAAGCGGCAATCAGCTGAGTGGCGCACAGCTGGGGAAAGCCGTCCGAAACGTCCGAAAACGCAACAGTCAGCTGGTAAAGTCCTGGCGTCAGTTTTTTGGGATACACAAGGCGTGATTTTCATTGACTACCTCGAAAAAGGTAAATCGATCAACAGTGATTATTATATTGACTTACTTTTGCGTTTGAAGGAGGAAATCGCAAAAAAAAACGACCGCACATGCAGAGAAAAAAAATCCTTTTTCACCAAGACAATGCACCCTGCCACAAGTCGATGAAAACAATGGCAAAATTGAACGAATTGGGTTTTGATCTGCTTCCCCACCCCCCATATTCGCCAGATTTAGCCCCCAGTGACTACTGGCTCTTTGCTGATCTTAAAAAAATGCTCCAGGGAAAAAGATTTGGCTCAAATGAGGAGGTCATCGCTGAAACTGAAGCTTATTTTGAAGCGAAAGATAAATTGGTATTGAAAAATTGGAAAAGCGTTGGAACCATTGTATCACCCTAAAAGGTGATTATGTTGATGAATAAAAAAAAATTTTGCAAAAAAAATGTTGTTTTCATTGTTAGTCTCGGGACTTATTGATCCATGTGTTATATATATATCAATAAATATTATCATGCAAATAATTCAAATAAGAAATCTATAACAACATATATTAAGTGAGACAAATTTATTAAAGATATTAATAATACCGAAATTATAAATAATAAAAGTTGCATAAAAAGGAAATAGTAAAATATAGTGCAGACATAAGAAACTTCATTCAAATTATATTATAATAATACGACATCTAGAAGTGCTGGTAATTAATAAACTGATAATATATGTGGAGGAAATGAGCACCATCTATTAACAAATACAGGACAAGGAAATAGAATTGTATTGAGTTTACCGAAACGGACATGAAGGAAATGAGCCGATCAAAAGGAAAGAAGCCGAATATACGAGTACATATACGAACATGAACAATATTTAAATTTGAATTTTTTAAATAATAAAGCATTTTTAGTTATAAATTATGTTTATGAGAATTTAAAACAAATATTGATTAATAAAACTTTGAAGTGATAAACCCAAGTTATATAAAAAGAAGTTCATTTAAGTTAAAAAAATTGTTTACAAAATTAAAGTTTTTTGAATTGAGAATAGTTTAAAAATTAGTAAACGTAAAAGTTTTTTACAAGTTATTTGAGCACTATTATAGTTGTTTATCAATAAAATACTTCATAGTAATTCTAGTAACAAAAGTTGAAAGTTTAATAATAATAATATCTCCAAATCTATTATATTATTTTTTTCATATATAAAAAAATATGGAGATAATTTTACTAAGGGCAACTAGTTTATTCTTTTAAATGTAACACCCTAATTCAATCACAAGAACTGGCGCGAATGACCATCCCCTGAGACAAGAGAGAAATAAAAGATTAAGTAAAAGATATATCTATTTGAATTAAAGTAAGTATAAATTTTAATTTATTTAATAGTCTAAGTTATCTGTTTAATTTTTTTTACATTCTATCATAACAATTTCTGGCGCATTTAATGTGGTGCTATCTACCGTACATAATATTTATGTTATCAACTCAAACATAACCATATATATACGTGCGTGTGCATAGTTTCTTTTCTAAACAAATTTTTCTTGTTGACTGTGTATGTATTTATTGAATTTTCCTTAATTGCTTATTATTCAGGAAATTAATTATTACTGCTGCGGTTTAAGTTATGGTTAAACATTACTGATCCGTCATTAAATTATTGAATCAAGCCAATGTTATAAGACAAAGTTAAAGTATTTTTAGCAAGAGATAAAGGTCTAGTCTTTTCATTGATTTTTATATTTGATAAGATTTTTGATTCGGAATGGATTTATAACACATAGGCATTCTTTGATGAATTCTATTCCATGTTAATTATCGACCAAAATCATATACTATAGAGAAATTCATTTCAAGTGAAGTGTGGCGATACCAAAAAATTCGCTATATTAGAGTATTCTTACGTTTGTCAGGTACTGATTATATATTTACAATTTGCTTGACGATCTTGTCATTTTCATATATGATAGTTGTTGTATTCCTATTTTTTCTTGCTTTTATTCTAAAAACTTACTTACGTACGGCTTGTTATACATATTTAACAAGTTTGGTAACCTAGGACTGCAATATCTAGTTTTGTGGTTATACATATTTAACGGCATAAACATTTAAACATGCTTTCAAGTTTGGGAATTATAGAAACATGTTACTACCAACTGTACAATGACGCTAAACTAATTTTTTTCATGCCAATCTCCTTCACTTGAGATGGATCACTTATTATAGTCGTACATAATTTTTGATGTTTAGTAATATTTTTGTAGTTAGTTGTTATCAGATTATGTGAAGATGTGGTGAATAATGTTTTTTGCGATACCTAGAAAACATATAATAAATTTTTAAACTTTAAAATATATTTTTAAGTTCCTTTAATTCTTATTTTCTTATAATAAATAAAGACTTAAACTGTCAAATACAAATGTGTATATCATATAATCACAAACGATTAAACATAATAATTTGACTGTATAGTAAATAATAATAATAATACTAATCTTTATTTGTCCAACAGTTAAAAACCAATTACAGGACAAAAATAAATAAAAATACATACAAATAATAATTAGGTAACTACAAAGTAATATATATAAGGAAAAGAAAGAAATCAAAATATATACATCAGGACCGCACAATAATCAATCACCATCACTGAGACTATCGAAAAGGATTCTCAAACAAAACATTGGCATTCTTACTCATATGAGCCAGAGGAGCTTTGTACAACACATTTGTTTTAGCTCTAGGGACCGAAAATGTGTCATTAGATCTACTCGATCCCCGAGGCACTCGAAAATTTACCGGCGACAAAATGGAAGAGTCGTCAAATATTAAGAACTTGGCACTAAGAACCTCACGCCTCTCTGCAAGTGACTGAAACTGAAAATCACGAAGCAAGCTGATGTAGTCAACACCACGAGGAGGATACATGCCACTCGCTTTGAATTCCAGATATTTTGAAAACCTCTGCTGGATTCTTTCAAGCTGCAGATGTAAGGTACCAAGGCAGATGTGGGTACCAAACAATGGCAACATATTCAAGTTTGGAGTGAACAAACGCGTAAAATAATAGTCGGCACGAATGAATAATAGAACTCAAAGAACGAGAAGCAGAATTACATATGAAGTGGATATGTTTCGCGAACTTAAATGTGAGTCGAAAATAACAGCTAGATCTTTTACCTCAACTTGTCTAGTCAAAAAATGATATCTTTAGAAAGTTTCATTGAAATCGTGCAGGCAGAACATTTTCTGATAAAACTTGTTTATTTTCTTTCCACAATTTTACAAATGTCATCAACTATTTTTTATAATTGATACAGATTTAATGAAAAGTAAGTTATTTACGTTGATTTTAATAACTTCTCATGTTGTAATAATTTTAAGTATTTACAATATAAATTGACAAATGTAAATTAACAAATAAGTATCATAATGTATTTATTGTCAACTACCTAGAAAAGGTAATAAAGAAGGCAAATTGGAAGAAATAAAAACTTGTGTTATAAGACACTCAGCACTTGGTCTTTAGGACACATCTCGCTTCGCTCCTTGTGCAATAAAACTAGTGTTAATACATTTATTCTTTAATATTCTATTGACGCCTATAAAATTCAATTCTACAAGTCCGTAAACCAGCACGAAAGGAACTATAACGATCACTAATTTTTCGATTCTACGAATAAAAATAGAACTATGCTTCACATCATTAATTCTCGCTAGAGTAAAAACGTCAAACGGGTTCTTGCTCAAGCTGATAATGTTCAGAATCTTGCTTATAGTTATAACAACATATTCCTTTAGATTCTTTTCCATCTAATCATTCATACAAATTTATTCATCAATTTCATAATGACCTTTCGTCATTTTATTTTTTCCCAATATGTGAAAGATTCTAATCCTTCACTAACTCTTTGAGTAATCCCAAATTTTCAGATTTAGTTGAAATACCTATCAGTTTTTTTTAAATTTTATAAGAACATATTCCTTTAGGTCCTTTTCCATCTAATCAGTGATACAAATTTATTCATCAAATTCATAATGACTCTTCGTCATTTTATTTTTTCCCAATATGTGAAAGATTCTAATTCTTCATTAACTCATTGAGTAGTTCCAAGTTTTCAGATCGAGATGAAATACCTATTAGTTTTTTCGAATCTTTTCGGATAGTTACCTAAGACCACTTAACCCTATAAATAATTACTGCTTTGCTAAACAAACTTTTTCGAAATACCTTAAATATGTTGTGGTTGTTCCGTTATTTAAGAAAGGTGAACCTAATTGAATTGGGTAATTACAGACCGGTTAGCTTTTCAAGATTATTCGAGAAGGCAGAATATTCCAGATTATCAAACATGACTTGATCAATAAATTTCAGCATGGTTTTACCAAGGGCAAAAGTACAAAAACTACTTTATATAATTTTACCCAAGAAATGATGAATAGTTTAGATGACAGAAGAACACCTGCTAGATCTATTTAAAACGTTCGACAATATAGATCATAAATTATCCTATCGAATGTGTGTTTTGGGATTCATCGCTTCAGAAAACTCGCGATTGTACAAGTGGTACATTTTGGATGCTTTTATTCTAGAATATGGTATGATATTGCTGTCTAGGGTATCAATATTGATTTGGATAGGTTATTTGAAATGTAAATATAGTTAAAATAGTTTTTAGAATAATAAATAATTTGAATTTTGGTTAATCATGCGGAGACATATACAAAAGTATTTATTGTTAACTGTTTGTGGAATTTATATATACGGGGTTTTATTTTTTGTTAATAAGCACAAGTATTTATTTCAGGAATACATCGCTATTCATGATTACTCCGCAAGACATAAAACTTGGATACCGCCTGACCTTGATAGAGAGTGGATTCCGCTACTCTATTTATTTTGAGACACGTATGTATCATATCTGTGTAATGACATTTGCATTCTTCTCGTTGATCAATTGTAATAAAGTTATTATTATTACTAGTATTATTATTATTTTATTAACTATTAATATTATTATATTAAATATTGGAATGTATTAAAATGTATTATTATACAAATATAAAATCACTTTTAAATTATCGAATTTGTTAATATCATATCAAAGAAATGAAGAAAATTATCTCCTTCATTATTCATTATTCTATAATAATTCCTTCGTAAAATATAAATTAAATTAAATACTTTCTAAAATCAACAATAAATAAGCCATGGTTTTAACGACATATTTGAAATAAATTTAATTTTAGTTATAGTCGACGTGAATTTGTAATTTGTAATAATCGGTAAATTATAAGACGCAGATACAATGTGTGCTGGGCATATAAATTAAAAAGTATTATACAAATACTTAATATTTTGCATTATTCGTAGTCTTATAAAATGTGTGTGTGGTAATCCTATAAGTGATCAAAGTTCTTTTATATCTATAGAATTAATAGTAAATAAACTTAAACAAATTTATTTAAGTATTATTATAAACAATGATTAGTATGACTTCTGTTCACAGTAACTTGAAAGTCATATCGAAAATAATTATTTGAATTGTATTAAAAAATATTTACTGGTAATAATTTAGCTTGGAATAAGTACTTAATTTTGTTTTATTTTATTTATTTTGCATTATTTCTGCAGCATTTTTTCTTAATACATGGCGTGAGATAATTTAAGATTTTTTAAAATTTACGCACTTTTCAAAATATTAATTCCGAATTAATAATAACTATCATAATTTAATTTAGTGAATTTTTTCCTTTACTATCGAATTATATTTAATAAATTTAAATATCACGAATAGTTACTTGAGTAGTTTTCAAATATTTATAGGCAGTAAATACATAGCTTATTCTTTTAGTAAGTTTTATAAAATATGTATCGTAGACTATTCTTAGGACTGATTAAAATTTTCGTATCGTTTCAAATATAAATACCGGTTTAATAATAAATATTTAATTTAATTTAATCAATTTTTACAAGAATTTTGCAGCTTAACATTAATAAGTTTAGATGTTTTTCATATTTAAAACTATGTATAAAATAGTTATTTGAATCGCATTAAAAATATATTTCTAATCGATAATTTATTCAAAAATAAATATTTTTCTTTTATTTTAAATTTTGCATTATTCTTGTACCACCTTTTTTGAAATACCAAACATATTTATTTTGAGGTAATCGAAGGGTTATTTAAAATTTTCTTTACTGTATAAAGTATTAGTACGATTGTTCACAATTTAATATACACCACAATTATTTGAGTCCTGTTAAAATATATATTATTTATATTTATTTTTTTAATATTTATTATTCTTTTGTATATACTATATTAATATATATTTTTAATCTAAAATAAATATTTTACTCTTATTTTATATTTGTTTTATTCTTGTTTTTTTTGCATATATAGTCTTTGAGGCAATCGAAGGGCTATTTAAAATTTTCATCTACTAACAACAGAATTAGTAATATAATAAATTCGATGTCTTTTTTTTTAAGTAAATATTTTCTTTTATTTTTCTTAAAATCACATCAAAAGTCCTTATTCAAATCGTATTGCAAATATATTTATATTCAATAACCTAGCCTAAAATAAATACTTAACTTTTCGAATACTTATATCTTAATAGCTAGCTGTTACGTGCGGCGTCAGATATTTTTTTCAGCGATTCGACTTTATAAATTTCCACTCGGTGGAGCACTCGATTTCCCAACTTCCGACCCGGTTACCAATTATTAAAGTAAGTTTTTTTAGTTCTGGCGGACGCAAACTCTAATCTAGACAGCGTGTCCCTATCCGCAAATCGCGACCACAGTTGAAGCTCTTCTAGTTCACGTACTTCGCGAAGAAAGCCCAGATCAAAACTGCAAGCCGTCACCGACGCTCGGTCAAAAAGATGATGCGCCTTTCTGTTCCATTGCCTGGTTGTTACCCGCTTGCTTCCTGTCACTTGGCACACGCTTGCGTTATACTTGATAGGCAGCGTGTTTTAAAAATATTTTTAAAAAAATGTCTCTTTTAACAATAAATACTCTTTAATTGATTTGATTTTAATTGATTATAATAACTCATATTTGTAAATATTTGAAAATATGAATATTTTAATTAATAAAATGAACTACATGTACAGTTGGCTTCATATAACTCTAGGAAATCAAATATTCTATAGTATAACTAGTAATATGTGTCACTGTGAAAGATGAATGGCAAAAATTATTTAAAATTTAACGAGTTTAGTATCTTTTAAGAAAGTTTTGTCTGGTTGATTAACTGAAATATTGAAAAAGTCTGTAGTATTAAGTAAATTAGAATATAAGTGGTAAATAGGAGTAGTGGCTGCTGACTTTAGTGTTAATAAAAATACTGTATTTGCAATTATAAAAACGATTTTAACAAGCAATAATTCGGAAAGAAGGTACCGGTAGAAACAAGATTTCGACAGTATATAATGATACTGTGCTGGTAAATAGGTTAAAGGTAAATTCTTTTACTATAACGAAAGAGTTTTGACATAATAATAGGATTTCCTGGATGTCTGACAGCCATGTGTAGAAGGTTAGAAGAGTCGATGTTGATGAGCTACTAATAAACATCTTCTTAATCAAGAACAGATTGTTACTTTTTTTACTTTGGAATTGAAAAGTTTTTGCAGACGAAAAAGTGAATCATCAAAAGTTCTAAATATTGAAAATGTATATCCACTAAGTAAGACCTGAGAAGTTTGGCCGACATATGTAAATTGATAGTTTTCAATGAAGAGTTTATGTGGCGTTGATGTGTTTTGAATATGAAGACGGACAAAAATATTCAAAATTGTATCGTCATATTAGAAAATGTAATGCTGCTTCAGTTTATCATCTTTATCTGGAAAATATTTTATTTACTTGCAAGATAACTGTTCGGTAGATGAAGCAAAAACTCTGACTACTTGGTTTGCAAACAATATCGAAGTTCTGCCTTGGCCTTTTCTATCACAAAATTTTGAATATTTATGGAACATTCTGAAATTAGTTCCGCTAATTAATTTATTAATAAATTTGATGCTATGTAGACTCCAACGAGTTATTGATGAAAACGGAAATGCAATAAAATTTTAACGAGATCGTATTATGTTTTCCTTTCTATTATGATTTAGTATATGTATATATCGTGAATGTTGAGTATCATAAAATGTGAACATCCGGTTATGATAGAGCAAATTTATTTCCATTTAATAACGTCCAAGCAATCTACAAATTTCTAATAGCAAAGACAAAAAAATGACGTTAATGTGTTTGATATAAATTGAGATACTGATAACTGTTTCGATCAAACAAGAAAATACATACTTGAAAATTAATATTTCCTGCTATGCCATCGTTGTTAATATTTACGGAAATTAATTAAAAATATATATTGAAACATGACTCGAACCTGTATCTACCGTTTTTCTAGATTGTTACTTTATTAATTAGGCCACCAAGCAGTATAGTTTTGAGTCTTTTAATAATCCATAAAATGGATTATTGAACATATGGCATTATTATACCGCGCAGTTTTGATGTTTACAATTATATACAAGTATATAATGAAGCGCTTCACAACGAGAGCAGGAAATTTATATTATATATGTGCATATAATTATTAACATCGCGGAATAATTACATCAGATCCATAATGCAATTTATGGCATATTGAGAGATTCGAAACTGTACTGCTTGGTGGTTAGTTTGTAAGGCAGCTCTCTAGAAAAACGGTAGATACAGATTCGAGTCCTGGTCCAACGCAGAAATTTTCAATTAGTTTCTGTAATTATTAATAACGGTGTTATAGCGGGAAATATTAATTTTCATTAATTTTCCATCCATTAATTACATATTTTAATATAACTATTAACATCGAAACCTGACTGCGCGGTATAAGAATTACATCTGTTCCATAATATGATACAATTTATGGAATGTTAAGAGACTCGCTACTGCTTGCTGGCCTAATTGGTGAGGTAGTTGTCTAGAAAAAAACGGCAGATGCAAGTGCGAGCTCTGCTCCAACTCAGAAATATTTAATTAATTTTTATAATTATTGCATCGATGATATAGTAGGCAATATTAATTTTGATTAATTTCCTATCGTAAAGCATTTAATATATATATATATATATATATATATATATAATATATATAAATATATATGTAATTATTAACGGGAAATACCTATTTGTTTATATATACTTCATATATACAGGTCATGTTCAGTTCGTTTGTATTGTTCGATATCTTCGTGTCTTCTGTTTATAAAATATATTACCTTTAGAACAATAATAAGCAGTTCCTAACTAATCAGAAGTATTTGACATTTATAGTTCTTAATTTAGTAGTCAAATATGTCTTAAATAATGCCAAATGTTGTTTCTATTATATACATAAAATAAAACTTTCTGTTGATATTCATTTTGTGAGCACCGAATTATGATCTTCAAAATTTTGAAAATGCTTTTGGGGAGTAGGAAATGTTCTTAAAGTATTTGCTTTTCCTCTACCTGGAAAAGGTAAGCCAAAAATTAAAGATTTTGTAGAAACTATAAAAATGGAACTTCGAAATACTTTTTATAAAGTATAATATATTTACTTCTCCTATCAGCCAAATCGTATAATGGTGCCTAGAGATAAATATTTTAAAGAGTCTCGTCCGATTCGCCATCCCATCTTATTCGATTCGCCTCTTCAACTCGAGCTAAGCTTGAATATAAAGTTGTTATTTAAAATAATAATGATAATCCTCCAACAGCTTAACGCCAATTACAGAAGGCATTGGCAGAGCATGAGTTCTTGTTATGTCCGTGTTCGTGATACGATTTAAGATATTTGGCTATCAGTATTAACTTAAACGCGAAACCACAAGAAACTTTCTCACACAGCAAGCCATCGGAAGTGAACTGCAGACCGCCGGCGTGATAAGCTAGTAATTTGCCAGTGAGCTAGCGGCCAGCTTTATATCAGCATATACTCCTAAAACACTTAAATTACAAGAGGAATGGCTCCCTCCAGTCGGAAACCAGCAGAAAGAAGACCATTAGTACGAAATTTCTTTAAAACTTGATCAATAATGGAATAAATTCTCTCGCATTGTTGATTAATAATGAAATAGATTCTCTTCTATTATCATCCCAAGAATTTTTTGCTGTCCGGGTTCATTCTATGCGTATATATAATATACATTATTGTCAACCAGATTTGAAGCAAATACTGGCAAATGTCATCATTTTCACATATGATTTCCAATATGAATTCGTTTCAGGATACTTTCCGTTAACATTATTTTGAACAGACAGTATTATAGTTTTTTATAGGAATATTTATATACATAATTCGGGTTTAAAACTGTTGAATAATAAAGTGGTATTATTATTATCTGCTTTATTTTTTATATTCTCACTTTCTGCTACTTATTACAACACGAGTCTTTCGACAACAATAATTCTTTTTTAATTAAATCAATTTATTATAATCGTACAAACATCTACGATTTTCTAAATGTACTCTTATGAATTTTGAAGAGAGCACAGGAATGCAAGTTAAAATATATATCGGTAATTGTATTGAAATAGATACAGAAACAACCAACTCGAATTTGCATAGACCCATAAAATAATTAGCTTTTTATAGTTTGAAGTAACCTTTCACCAAGTTGGAGATTACGAAAGTTTTATCACAAAACATCAAGTGCGCGATTTTATTGTTCTATAGTGCTTCCCTAATGCACGATATTCAAATGTAATATTCTCACGAGAGTTTCAACAAACTATGATAATATGTACTCGATACAATCTACCATACTTAATCTGATTGTTCGAAATGGGAAATTATAACCTAGTTACGGAAGACTGGAAAAGGCATGGCTGCGCCTTGGTGTTGACATAACTTTTTGTAACATCAGAGCAGATTCATGTATATGTACCTTTATATTTTCCTAAAAATCTTAACCAGATTTAGGAATTATTTATCTTAAAGTTAATTTTATTAAGTCTCTGATGGTCATAGAAATATGCGTATATTTTTTTAATAATCAGCAGTGACTTTGCAATATATAGCAATATAATTAAGGTAGAAATGTTGAAACAGTAAACTGGTTGAATATTTTTCAGTTTTTTGTAATTAAAGTTAGTCTAGAACACAGAGAAAGGAATATCTATTTCTTATATTTATAAATGTTTCTAATAAGTAATATTAGCATTTCTCTAACTAATGATAGTTATTGTAAATACAGTTTTAGAAATCGAAAAACAGTATTTAGCGTAGACTGATGTGATCAAAAAAAATTTAAATTTATATATGTATACACAATTAGCTACGAAAGTTTTCGTACAAATCTATGAACGATAAAAATTATCAAATGCATCATCCGATTATGATAGAGCATAGTTAGTTTTATTAAGTAACGTTAAAAAGCTCTAATAACATGAGCGCTGTTATTGTTTAAAGCTATAAGATTTGGTAAATATTCTAACATCGAATGTCACCATTACGTAACAAAAATATTTTAAAAAATAAAATAAAATTGTTTAATATTTAGTTGCCACTCCAGAAAAGTTTCTTACAAGTACACGTCATTTGGGAATGGATTTAATTAAATTTTTTGTAAAATTGCGTAAAATATTTTATCATTCATCCAATAATACTTTCTACATCGATTCCTTATTATGTTTTGGTTTTTCCTTCGATACATTCTCAAATGTATTTAATCGAATTTAATGCAGCGACCGAGGCGGTGAGCGTACATTGTAGAGCTACCGTTCTTATACAACCTTAGCTGTATATTTCCGATCTTGATTCCACTGGAAAATCTATTCATTTCCTAGAAGTAATTTCTTTTACATTACCATAGGTCGCTTTTGTTTAGGCGTTTCGTATTTTATGTAGCTAATCCTTTACTTTATCTAATATCTTTCTAGTTTCCTATTTTTGAGTTGAGATTTAATTCAATTTCTTCTTCTCATGTTCAAGTTCCATCACTTTTTTAAAGTACTTGTCCTTCTTTTATTCCCTATTAGTATTTCTCGATTAGTATCCTATTCCATCGACTGTGGAATTTCTTATATCTTTCTCTGTATTTTCATTTCTTCATTTATTTACTAACTAATATAAATTCTCTCGTGTAGTTGTTTTAGTTTGGCTTTGTTTTTCATTAAAATTTCTTTCTTGCAAGAGTTGTCTTATACTGCCTTGGATAAATTTTTATATACCTCTCTTGCATTTTTGATCTGTACTTTCATACCTGATGTTATTTCGATAAAATATTTTAGCTCATGCTTTATTCCGACACTATTTTCCTCTTTTATCTTTGAACTTGATCTTATTAAGCTATTTTGATCTCATTTTCCTGTAATCTTCTTGTTTATTTTATCTAGTATTTTTGTTAGTTCCTTCACCACTTGTATTAATTTCATTAACTCATTTTGGGGTATTCTATTTACCTTTTTATTTTCTCTAAATATACAATCGAGTTCCCCTAGATTTTTTGCCTTTTCGTTTTTTCCGATGTACAGTCATCGCTATCCTGATTTGTTCTCTTAAACTTAGTGTACAGTTTACACTTTCATCTTACTTCTGTTTCTATTATATATTTAGACCGCTTTGTTTTACCAATATATACACTGCCGCACAAGCAAGGAAGCAGGGGTCAGATAATTCGGAATTTACTCTTTTTAATATTTTGACAAATAATCTTTATTACGTTCACTTTTATAAGGTTTCAAAATAAACCCAATTTTACGATTTCATTTTATTTCTTGTTATTATGGACTAATATATTTAAATAATAAAGCATCGTATGTGTCCATAGAACATATATCACTAAACCTGTCTTTAATATTAATTTATTTGTTTAGCATATACATATATATATCTACAAAAATTGAATGCATATACCAAATATATTTATGTAAACACGAACTAACCTGTTAATTTTAACAGAAAGATTGATATAGTATGTACATATGTAGTATGTATTATCAATTTTGATGTTTCATCCTGCTCAACGTCCATCACGAATACACCGACGAGTAGCATGCAATTCACTGCAGTATAAATTTTTGCTTAGTACATAATATAATTATAATAATAATAACATCTGTTGGTGATTGAACATGCTATGCTGTCTTATATTGCCTAAGATGTCCAAAGCCCCAGATAATACAAGCTCATATTTTGCAACTCATCTATTGCGTTCATTAATGGCGTATAATTCTTCACCAAGAACCTATCTTCATAATAATAGATTTGTGTTAACGAAAATATTTATTATAGGAGAAAGCGCCTTTTATAAAGGGTTTTCCAATAAGGACTTGACAACTTTTTTTCAAAATATAATGCAGACCATTTGAGATATTTCAAAAACTTTATTATCGGGTTGAAGTACAATCAAAACATTTATGAATGGAACTCGACTTCGTTCATATGGTCACCGCGGGCACATTTGCAGCGGTCGATTTGTTGGACCCAATTCTCGATGACTCGGCCACACAATTCGGCCGAAACGGCTGCTATTTCGCGTACAATGTTGGCTCTGAGCTCTTCCAACGTTGTCGGCTTGTTGGCATAGACCAATGACTTGACGTAGCCCCAAAGAAAAAAATCTAGAGGCGTTAATTCGCACGAACGAGGCGGCCAATCGACTGGTCCATTTCTTGAGATAACACGCTCATCAAACTTACTCTTCAATAAATCGATTGTAACGTGTGCTGTGTGGCTTGTGGCACCGTCCTGCTGAAACTACACGTTGTCCAAGTTCATATCTTTCAATTCCGGCCAAAAATAATTGGTACCATTCACAGTAACGTGACGATCATTTTCGTCGACGAAAAAATGTGGCCCTATGACGCCGCCGGCATGCAAACCGCACCAAACAGTTATTTTTTGTGGATGAAGTGGTGTTTCATGAAGCACATGTGGATTTTCACCCGACCAATAACGCATATTTTGCTTATTGACGAACCCATTGAGCCAAAAATGAGCTTCGTCACTGAAAATGATTTTGCGATGAAATTGATCACCTTGGCGCATCTTTTTCAGAGCCCAATTGGAGAACGTACGTCGCTTCAAATGGTCCATCGGCTTCAATTCTTGAGTCAGCTTGATGTTGTATGGGTGTAAACCAAGATCCTTACGCAAAATTCGCCATAAAGTGGTCTGGGCGATGCCCAACTCTTAAGAACGCCGTGGAATTGACTGATTT
Organism: Dermolepida albohirtum; assembly: GCA_031893035.1. Taxonomy (NCBI): domain Eukaryota; kingdom Metazoa; phylum Arthropoda; class Insecta; order Coleoptera; family Scarabaeidae; genus Dermolepida; species Dermolepida albohirtum. Next base: position 22,155 of record JAVIWB010002906.1, read on the forward strand.
GAATTATTTGCTACGGACGTTTCAACGGCAGCGATATTTTCGATACTTCGACCAACCCGTTGTCTCACTGGCACGGCAACATCACACAACGAATATGTAGACTCAAATTTTTGCACTAAACTTGTTACTGCCTGTCTACTAGGGCGAGAATTACGACCGAAAATCGGAGTTAACGCTCTTAAAGTCGCGATCACCGACTCCGAATTTCTGTAGTAAATTTTTATAATTTGCAGACGTTGTTCGTTCGTGTACTTTACCATGACAAAAATGTTAAGTTTACTGAATAAATTGACAGTGACAGTTCGATGATTAGTGAAAGGGTGCGTTCACAAATTGAATTAAAAGTCGTCAAGTCCCTATTGGAAAACCCTTTACAAGTACTTCATTTGGTTAGAGTTGGTTTAAGAAGATGAAGAACTCCTGGACAGGCTCTGCACAACACTTCTATGCATTTTAATGACTTTATTATCTTTATTTTTATTACTAGACTGTATTTTTTTTACTATTATACACATACTTCACTTATAATCACAACTTTAATAACAATTAAACTAAGTAATTTTATTTATCTCTTTTAAATGGTATAATTTCATCGTGAAATAAGAAAAAAAATACTATTTATTTCTAAATATTGGGTCTGGGAAAAAGTTCGTGGCGTTTTTCCCGATAGATGCCATTGGTTGCCGATAACTAAAGAACAACAAGTCACAGCGACACCACCGACGGCTCGTTTTTTAGATGACCTTCCGAACGTTAGTTTGAGCGTAGAAACATTGTAATCGGTGCAGTGGTTGGAAAGTTATTCGCACTTGAAAATGGAGAAGAATAATGAGAAATTTCGCTATATTCTGCAATATTATTATGATAAGGGGAAGAACGCTGCGCAGGCTTGTGATAAAATTTGTGCTGTGTACGGTGAAGGTACTTTATCGAAATCTGTTGCGCGGAAATGGTTCGCTCGCTTTCGTTCTGGAAATTTCAATGTGAAAGATGAGTCACGCTGCGGTCGTCCAATCACTGAAAAATCTGATGAAATTCTTGAAAAAGTCCAACAAGATAAGCATATCAGCAGTGTCGATATTGGCATGGAGCTAGGCATTGACCACAAAACTGTTTTTAACCATTTACACAAAGCTGGTTACAAAAAAAAGCTTGACGTATGGGTTCCTCATGAGTTGAGCGTGAAAAACATGATGGACCGAATTAACATCTGCGATGCGCTGCTGAAACGGAATGAAATCGAGCCGTTTCTGAAACGTTTAATAACCGGAGATGAAAAATGGATTACGTACGATAATCGGAAGCGTAAAAGATCGTGGATAAAGGATGGTGAGCCGTCACAAGCGTTCGCTAAGCTAACATTGACGCCAAAAAAAGTGATGCTGTGTGTATGGTGGGACTGGAGGGGAATCGTCCACTACGAGCTACTTCCAACTGGTCAGACGATTGATTCTCAACTCTACTGTGCACAACTAGAGAGATTACGCCAGGCGATTGAAAGAAAACGGCCCGAATTGATTAATAGGAAAGGTGTTGTCTTCCATCATGACAACGCCCGACCACACACTTCTTTGATGACCCGTCAAAAATTGAGAGAGTTTGGTTGGGAAGTTTTGATGCACCCACCTTACAGTCCGGATATAGCACCCTCTGACTATCATCTGTTTCGATCTCTGCAGAACTCTCTCAATGGAATTAAGTTGGTTTCAAAAGAAGCCTGTGAAAACTACTTGATTCAGTTTTTCGACCAGAAACCACAGAAGTTTTTCACCGATGGGATCATGGATCTACCAAAAAAATGGCGAAACATTGTCGATAATAATGGAGCATATTCGGTTTAAATGAATTCGTCCACGCGCCATGCGGGGACCAGTTGAATTTTACTGAAAAAACGCCACGAACTTTTTCCCAGACCCAATATGTACCTATTACATATACACAGTGGCTACAACATTATTGAATTAAAACACTTTACTATTTCACAAACTAAGTTTTTTTTTAAAAACTACATATGTGTACGTATGTAAATTTAATGTGAACTGCAGGTCAATAGAAACTACTGACGATGTGTTTTCATAAGTTCTCAACTATTTTATAGTGCTACAACGTTACCTATACTGATCTACACATCTTACTAATTTCTAATTTAACTCCTTTCCTTGATACATTATTTATAGTTTTTCTTTAACTTTCAAATTTAAATAATATTTATGCAGAGAAATTTGTTAATTTCATTCTTTACATCTATTAATAAGAACCTTATATTGATATCAATCCTTTTTATACTTCATATATGAACTAATTTAATTATATATCATGATATATATACATATACTTATAAATATGTTCGCCGCTTTAGTAAAAATATGCAAGCTGTGGAAAATAATCATCGATTTCTTACGTTTGCGAAAGTAATTGCATTGATATGTCAATATTATAAAATACGTAAATAAATCTATGCTTTTTTAATCAGTATGCAATGGATACGGAACAAAATGGATGGTACAAATTAAGTCATATCAAATAGAACGAAAATTAAGTTCGTATAGTACCAGACGAAAATTCCCTTTAATTTAAGATATCGTCTTTGATTTCACATATATTCGTCCCTGAAAAATTTAGATTTTCAGATACTCCGAAATTTAATTTCAAGTCTGTCTATATCGTGGAAATTTGCGATTTGTTTTTAACAACGAACTGAGATTCCATACTAGATTGTAATGATAACTTGTGATAGCCTGTATAACGTAATCAATAATTGTTTAATTCAAAGAATTCCGATGTCTGCTGCTACAAACAGTTACTTTCTAGATTGGTTTCCTTGTGGGACATGAAGACTGAACGACAAAAGGACGTCAAACACATGAGCGTGAGTTCAAAGAGAGTAAAAAAGCTTTCAATGTTACGTGTTAGTTTTAGTTAGATTATATTCAAGAAGATAATTATTTAGGGAATGTTATAAGTAAATTAAAAAATACTTTATCTGGAAGATTTTGTTAAAACATTCTTTGTTAAAACAATCTTGAATCTTGAAATGTTCGCATAGTATATTTATGCATATACCCATTACTCTCTGTTAGTGTGATGCCAGAATGCCATTTTTCTTAAGGTGGATCGAGATCCATTATTCAAACAAACTGAAACTCCATAAGAAACAACATCGTGCTATGCTTTTCGATTTTGTTAATTTTTGTTTTAGAAAATAGTAATAAATAAGGAAAGGTTAGTACTGAAACATAAAAACTAGTAGGTAAGCACAACATTGTTTACTAGGAGATATATAACTAAAACTTTTTTTTTAATTTAAGAAAATAAATGTTAAATATAACCTCAAAATTGAAACGATACAAGCTATTAGTAGTCAATTTTGATAGTTATTATAAAGAAAATATATTTTTAATCATTTTAATAATAATACCCCATCAACAGCTTAATGTCAATTACAGCGGGCTTTCATAGTCCGTGAGTTATTATTATACCTGCTATCGTGATGAGATATAAGGCTTTTGCAGCATTCGCTTAAATGAGAAAGGAAAGCCACGAAAAACTCTTTCTGACCCCAGGCAATCGAATTCGAACTCCTTGAGACCCTTGGTGTGATAAGCCAGTAACCACTGACTGTCGGCTCAATAAGAAACCGCCATATAAATTAATTAAATTTTATATCGGAAACACTGGAGATATAATAACATTTAGATATTTCAAGAGCCGTACTAGCAAAAGAATCTATGATGGAGTGTTGTTTGAGGACATTTTAAATAACGACGATATACTATTAATTGACCTATGCTCGCAAAATGAATTAAGCGCAGTAGGGCGTAGATTGTGATCCCTTGTTAAGAGCATTGTTGTATGTACCAGTTCTAAGCAGTAGTCTCAGAGAACAACAAAGACGCAAAGAAATACCCTAGGTACAATCTAGACAGTTTACTACAGGAGAGTCTAAAATACTTATACCAACAATGTTTAAATGAAAAACCGAACGATTTTTAGAATATATCTTTCGAAGAAGATTGCGACGATGTGATACGAAGTATTCATAAAGTTGTAAAAGAACTTACAGAGGATAAACAACAACGAAAAGGTGATAAAGCGTGGTGATCAAAAGAAATGTAGAAACTAAAAAAAGATTATACCTGAAACGGCAAGGTCTATAAACGATAAATATGAGCACGATAACGCCTGAATTCAAAAGTCCTCGTCGTTTACTCCTAATTGCAGGGCGAAGTTGATTATTAAGTATTTCTGAATAAGACGTGCTGGTTACTGTCACTCTCCTATCCTTGTGCTCTTCCAGAATTAAAGCCTTTGCATCCCAGAAGAGAGTGAGCATTACTTTTCCAACAAATGGTTGAGTGCAGATTTTTTTTGCATTGTCCGATAAGCTCAGGTGTCATTCCTTGCTTGAACTTTTCCTTTCTGGTCGGTGATAGTGAATCCAGAAATTCATCACTGTAAAAGTACTTCACAAGCATGGACGCGACAATGTTTCAATTCGATAGTCAACTGATGTGACACGCATCTTGCAGACATTTTACTGGATTTCAGTACATCTTATGTATAAAATTGTGGCTATTTCTGTTAGAGTTATACGCCTGTTTTACTTTATAAGGTGTTCTACTAATATAATGTTTTCATCCGTCACTACGCTGTAAGCCTGCTCCAGTCTTGAGGCATTCTCCATAGAAGTTACGCTGCTTCCAAACTTTCTACAGCACTCGTGCATTAGCTGCAGTGTCAAAAACGAATCACCGTACTCGTTGTCATTCTGCGATGAACTTCTATTTGCTTGATGCCTTTACTACTTGAAGAACCCATAACATGTCACTATTCTATCGCGGTGGTGGATAGTGGGGCAGTTATCATTTCACTAAGGCTGCTGCCTTCTTCTGTGTTTTAACATCAATCTGCCATCTGTCAATCACTTTGTGAAACTCAATGAAAACTAATGCTACATATCAAGTCATTCGTATAACATTTTGGAATTTTATTACACTTTTAAGGTTTTCGTTTGATACAACATCTGACAACATAGCTCTTAGAAATTGTGGAAAATATTACAACGAACCAACATAAATCGACTTTAGTCAATGAGATTAGAAATTTCACTTCATGAATAAAAATTGGAAGTAAATTATCCTAATCGTTTGATTAACGAAAATACTTAGTCAAAGATGTATATGAAGAAAGCGCTGTTTTAAAAGAAAAATTTCTGTTATTAGAAATATCATTGAAACGTGTATAAGTTTATAGCCTTCAGTTTGCTGATTATTAGGTCATCACAGCGGACGACCACGAAGGTGGTCGTTCGCTATGTTTGGTTTGTCGTATGGTTTGCCAACTAAAAGAATCTTGTGAAGATTGGTAGCAAGAAATTAATATCCAAAAAATTAAATACCCGAATATAGGAGAGGACTATAAATTTCTGAAAGGAATATATAGAAGACAGGTACTGATTATAAGGAAATAAGAACAGGTATAACATAGACGAGGAAATCAATTTGGAGTAAACAACTAACAAAAGATCGTAAGTATAACATACATAATACACATCAGAAGCTGCTTATATAAAAATAGAAGACTGCTAGAATCAACTGAGATGCACAGCGATGGTTTGACACGTCTGAAAGTGTAAGAAACACGTACAAATGGGAATCCATGACACAATTATGGTTGACTTTCAAAAGAAACAATTTACTTGGTCACGTGTAGAGTGAAGGACTAGTGATAGAGAGCTACAAATAGTAATGACTTATGTAGTTACTACAGCACAGAAAGAAAGATCTTTAAGAATTGTCGTTCATTAAAGAAGAAAAAGCAGCAATATTAAAAAACTTAAAAAGGAGGAGCGATTGTTTAAATAAATGATCAAATAAAGAAATTTTATAGATGTAAAATTGAAAATCTTTTACATGATGTAGTATGGGTGAAAAAGGGTTTTAAAGTTATTTAAAAGTTTAAACAGAGGTTTTTGCATTATTTACATAAGTGAAAAGCTAGACTCCTAAACATGTACAAATTCTTAATAAGAAAGAAAGACCTTAATGATCTGTTCAAATAACTAGAATTGAAATTATAGATGTGTTATAGAAATTCTGCAGTATTTATTATGAAATAAATATTGATAGTGCATTTTAAGGAAATGTCTTACTAAATTATTTAGGAATGGCAATATGGAGTTGATTTCAAAAGGTATATGTTTAATAAAATTGATTGTAAATTAAAAAGAGGAAGAGAGAAAATAATTTTTGAGGAAATAGTGTGTGCTTAATGTCATTTTATTATGTAACAGCACTAATGAGTTATTCGATTATCGCAGGACTTGATTTCAAAAATTTCATTGCACTAATTGATTTTTTCTTCGTACTCCGAACAATCACGATTCTTGATTTATTTATTACTCTCTGGAATTCTTTTGCGGTACGTAAATTAATACGGCGCGCCGTTAGTACATTTCTGAAAAATATTTGAATGAAAGTCGGAAGCATCTGTCCGTGCGTCGGTGAGTGCCATTTCGCGAACTTCATCCTTCCCGGAATGGAGTGAGTGTTACGGTTTGATGGCATTTTAAGAAATACTTGCGGCCGAAAAGAACGAAACTACTAATCATCACCTCCATTGAGCCTCGCGCCTCGGCCGCTCGCCGTGTCAAATCGACAATGAATCGAATAAAATTGCCCAATACCATAAAAAGATCCCTCCGCTGCGGGTCTCTGGTACATGTAAGGTATGCATAAAGTACCATTGCGATCGATAATCGCACGATTATCTCCACTCGCATCGAAAATATCTGTTCTTTCTGTCGTTTTACGAACATTTTTATTGTAAATTTATTCTCACAAATAAAGGAGTGATGAAAACTTTTATAGGTAAGGATGTAAGTACATGTATACGTACTTAAGCAGATTCTCATTTATGCGAAAGTCCGTACAATTTATTTATTCTTATTTTAAACTACAAGAACATGTTTCGTACACAATTTTCTTATTTTTAAGTTTTCTAATTCATTTCGCTAAATTAATGTTATTAATCTACCTTGTAAAGTAAGTCTAGATTTATTAACATAAAAGAAAATAAATTTTAGTAATAAATAAAGTAGCTGAATTCTAGAAAATAATTTAAGATCATCATCTTAAAACATGAATCCTGTAGAAGGATAACATTTAGTTTTGTTATAAGGCAAGGACTTATCAGACACAGACATGATGTAGAATAAGTTCTTCAAATTTATTCTTCTTATGCAATCGATTTTTAAAACAAGTTCTTAATGAAAATATGAATGATGAAATCATTTTGAGAATTGATTACATTGATTAAAAAGCTAAAGAAAATAATTGTTCCACTAAAAAATAAAAAAAATTCTATACATAACCTAACTAAATATTTCCAAAAGTAATTTCTTTCTAACAAAATAAAAACGTAAAATCTTCTTAAACATAAGTGTCTTTACATGGGTTGTCTTTTAAGTTTTGCATGTAGAACTGGATTAAAACAGTAGATAATTTTTAAACACTTCATTGTTTTTCGAAGTATTCTCCACGAAAATTAATGCACTTTTACATGCCCTCGAACCAACTCTGGAAGCAATTGTTCAACTCGTTTATCGGTACAGTCAAAATTACGTTTTCGATTTTCGAAAAGGTAAAGGAATCGTTGACACTTAGGTTCGAACTATACGGCGTAAATTCAATTGTCTTGCGCACTTTGTGCAAACTTGCATTGCCTTGATAGAGGATGATTCGTCGTTCGGGGCAAATAATTGGTTGATACCAATCGGCAGTAATAATTTTTTGAACTTGTAGGGGAATTTTTGCTACACGACCTGTATTCGAGACAAATTTCGTGACCATTTTTTGGAGACACGACTGGCGTTTATTCTTTGACTCGTATGAGTAAATCCAAGGTTCATCACCACTGAAAATGTGGTACACGTTTTTAGAGTTTTTGACGTTGAAGTGATCTAGAGTTTTTTGACACCAATTCACCTAGCTGCTTTCTGTTCAATCTGGCGATATGCCACATGTCAATCTTCGTTGATGATCTTATCGAACTTTCCCTGAGTGACTGCCGTTTTCTGAAACTTGCTCATCTGTCGTCGCTAAGACTGATCCGTTCAGTTTGTATTCTCCATACCAACGACAAATTCTTGGCTGATGTGGTGCTTCATTGCCGAAAACAGAAACCAACTCAGCATTCTTGTTGAGATAATTGTCTTCGAAAATTATACAAAATTATTCCGCAAAAATGTTCTTTGTTTAATTCAGTTTTTCAACTAACTTGTCAATTTTGACAATTCGTTGTAGCTACAACACTACACGTATCACACTGAAATTTTGGATTTAAATTAACAAAAGATGGAGGCTAATTCCTAGTACTGACACTTGATTAGTGGCGCCCTTTATGTACCACTATGCAAAACTTTAAAAAAATCCCACGTACACTAAGAAAAATGAAACTAAAACAAATTTTGAATTTCTATTTCGGTAAATGTTCAAAACAATCTACTGATGCAGAAGTACACTAGTACTAGTACACAAACATATCCTACAGGCTTTTTGATCATTTGTAATTTTTTATTGTTGATTAATGTTAATTAATAATAATGTTAATTAATAATTATCTACATCTATCTAATCGACATTATTAGGCCCATGATCCGAAAAGCTATACATTGCTGTTTTCGAGATAACTTCAGAGAAAAAAATAATTTGGGGATAAATCAAGAAATCTAGAAGATTAATGAATATTACTGCAATTAGTTAATAGCCTATTTTTGAAGTTATTATGGAATATTCTCTGACAATTACAGCCTTATGAGTGGAGACATTTGTCTTGCTGGAACCAAATTGTATTTCTATCTCTTAAATTTCGTAATACTAAAGTTACACTATTCTGTAGTAGATATAAATACTTTGCAGCAATTAAAATTTCCGCAATGGAAAACGGACGGATTATGTTCTTTTGTCGAAGAAAAATATCCATAATGAAATACGAAAGCAGTAAATTCCTAAGAAATAATCACAAATGTGTACAAAGTAAATAAATATGCTGAGAGAGTATCTCCAATTCATTTCCTGCGATCATTTCCGAGTATATGCTTATGTTCATAGAAGGGATGTTTATACTATACACGCTCTCTTTTCTTTGATACAAATCTTCAAAGCACAAATATTTTGCTTACGAGGACTAATACAAAGGAATTATATTATCAGCTGAAAGAACTTTTACATTGAATATGTTTCTAACAGCTTCATGTAATTAGTTATCTATACTACAAAGACAAAAATTTTTGTATTTTCAGGAGAACTTCGCTTTCGATTATAAATTTTTATTGCATGAGTATATGTGTGTGTGTGTGTGTGTGTGTGTGTGTGTGTGTTTTCTAATTTACTGTTTGAATTTAGACTTTACTAATATTTTACTAGTGTATATAAAATAGTCAGGAAAAGTCCATGTTCATAGTTACTCATTCATGTTAACCGTTTTTGAATCGGTTGATAGTTACAGGAAGAAATAGCTTATCTCGGAAAGTTTTTTTTTATTTTAATTTCGATATGCAAATATGAATTATACGAGATGTGGATATTAAATAATGAGACTGACACTGGTACAGAAGAAGAGCGCATGCGCCAAACGCTAACGACTGACAGCTATTTATCGTGAAGCTTTCTCTTTCGAATGCAGTAACTCTCGCATCTGTAAACAAATCAGTATAGCCGTAGCCTTCGTTCGCATTAGTGTTGTTTTTTTCTTTCGCCGGAAAAATGTTAAGTAACTATTAGTCAACATTACTACCTTCACGTTCTTACTCAACTTCGTAAAATAATAAGGAATAAGGAAAAAACGACCCGAATTGTGGAAGGACAAGTCATGGGTTCTCCGCCAAGACAATGCACCAATTCATTCCGCATTGTCAGTCAAGAGGCTTCTAGCCAAGTACAGCATCCCAGTGTTAGACCATCCGGCTTATTCGTCGAATCGTGCGCCGTGAGACTTCTATCTGTTTCCTAAGGTGAAATCTGATTTAATGGGAACTAAATTTGAGGCCGTTGCAGCTGTGAAAGCGAAAGTGGCACACGTCCTGAAGGTGCTGACAGAAGAAGACTTCTAGCACTGTTTCGAACAATGGAAGATTCGCATAAAGCATTGTAGAGATAGAGGAGGGGGTGTATATTGAAGGTGATAATAAGTAAATATGTATGTACGAAATCAAAATAAAATGTTTTACGGCGTCAGTCTCGTTGTTTAATAGCCACACCTCGTATTCCAGAACTATGTAGTTTTCAGTTCTTAGTTTCAATTAATTATGTTGTCTAAATCACATGTGTTTCTGAAAATTAGTATTTTCTGCTATACAATCGTCAATTAAAAGAGAGAAATTAATTAGCAATTTCTACATTGGAACAGGACTCGAATCTATATCTACCATTTGCTAGACGGCTGCTTTACCAATTAAGCCGCCAATGACATCGTGAAACGCTTGTAATTACTAACGAATATGTTTTTGTTGCTTCTATACTAATTTACAAAATAAATTGCAATATTTAACTTTATTAATTACTATGAAATCAGGTTTTATTAATTTATCTAAGTAACTAAAATGGAATAGAAGATTGTTCACTATATACGGGAATGATTGTTCTTCAATGTCGATTGTTTGTTACTGGAGAAACTGTTTAAACACGATGAACCATGTCTAAGTCGACTTTTTGGTTTAATTACTTTAGACACTATTCCAAAAACCAAGTGCTTAGTAATTGGCAGTGGAAGATTATAGAAGTAGTAATTAACTGCTTTAATAGGACTTTGTTCTTTTTTTAATATCATCGATTTATCATTAGAAAATGTATGTTCATATCACGGGCTACAAATTATACAAAAATATTAAATCAATTCTTTCAGCAATAAAAATAATGGTATAATAAACACCAGAGAAAACAGTTTCACAACATACGAGGGAGCGTTTTTATATTCGCGGAATGGGGGACAAAGGGTGGAAATAAAAAAACCAAATTATTTTTCTTTTTCAATATATCCACCTGCAAGACGGATACATTTTTCACATCTTTCAATTAATTTATTTATACCCTCATAAAAAAATTATTTCTCTTTATCTGCAAAATACGCCGAAACTTCCTCCTTGACTTCATCATCGGCAGTAAATTTTTTACCCCGCAGCTCTTTTTTCATTTTCGGAAACAGATAATAATCACTCGGGGCCAGGTCTGGGCTGTAGGGTGGGTGATTCACAATTTTGAAGCCCACCTTATGCAGGGCAGCTAACGAAACGCGGCTCTTGTGGACGGGCGCGTTGTCGTGTAAAAGCAGAACACCTTTTGTCAATTTCCCCGTCTTTTCTCTTTAATGGCTTCTTTTAGTCGCTCTAATATTGAAGCGTAATATTCTCCGGTTATAGAGTCCCAAAATACCGTTGCCATGAGTTTCCCAGCTGATTGTGACACTTTAAATTTCTTGGGAGGTGCTGTGCCCTTTTTATGCCACTGCATGGAGTCTTGTTTGGACTCAGGTTCATAATGATGAACCCAAGTTTCGTCTCCAGTAACAATTCCACTCAATACACCATCCTTGTCTTCATTACAGAGGTCCAAAAATGCACGCGAACACTTGGCACCCATCTTGCGCTGACCTTAGACATGCCGAGATGATCGTGTAGGATTTTAAAAATTGTTGTATCGGATACTCCAACCATTTCTGCGAGTTGTTTCTTCTTTAGTCGAGCATCTTCGAGTACAATTTGTTCAACTTTTTGGATAAGTGCTGGCGTGGTCACCTCAATGCTCCTGCCCGGCCTCGGGTCGTCTTCAAGGGATTCCCTTCCTTGTTTAAATAAACTATGCCACTTGTACACCATGGTTTTTCCTGGACAAGAGTCGCCGTAAACCAATGACATCTCATTCATTAAGGTCGCGACTGATTTTCCTTGCCTGATAAGGAACTTTATAACGGCACGATATTCGATTTTTTCCATATGTCACTTTTCACTCCTGATTATGTTACTTGGTTGACTATAGCTCAAAGACTAATTGTCTAATAACAATGAAACTTCGTATTTATACTAATCATGAGTCGCTGCACAGGCCACGCCCCCAATGCGCCTACTCACCCCTCTACAACCCGCTCATTCCGCGAATATAAAAACGCTCCCTCGTACATACTCGTATATACGAACAGTATTTTCACTTCAATTTTTTTCAACATATGTAGAAGTAGAGGATTTAAAGAACCTGATTTTTTCACCGAAAGTAATCTTAAATATAAAATATAGCATGTCAGATTTTGCCCTATCTATAACGACTATCTTTTGAATTAGATTATAATAAAATGTTCAATTGATAACCATGTTAAGTTGATAGCATCTTGTTATAAACTTGCCTTCGAAGACGTAGTTTTAAGACTGTTCGTAATTCTCTATTTTTTTAAGCAACAAAATAGAATAAGATCGATAAAGTAGTAAATATACTGTCTTAATAGACCTCTAGAAACCATTTTTTTAGGAATTGCTGAAAACATAAACTTGTAAACAAACCACAAAACATTGAGTTTTCCAAGAACCGCCGACGCCAAACTGGTACGAACGAATAAGCAGGGTGTATTTAATTAATCTCCGTTTTTAACGTAAAAGATTAAGAATTTTATTTTTTTCCACATAGCATGATCATTAGTTGTCGAGAAAGAAATAATAAATTTTTTCTTTCGAATATTTTGAATTACAAATTATTGACGATGTAATAACAAATGGTATAGTATTATAGTTAAATGAAATACAATAACGAATGAAACTTTATTTCTTACGCATTTAACTTAAAAAATAATACAAACGATAGTACCGCGTAATCTAATAAACAGTTTATAGCTTTTGAGTTAAATAACACAAGTTTCGGGTGTCATATCTTCTAGTATATATCATATTTGCATAGGTTCTTGCTTTTTTATAGAATTTTCATCTTTTATAGTTATTTTTACTTGTGCTCACAATTTTTTAATGGCCTTCAGATCAGGTAATTGCGATAGTATTTGTATTCGTTCGGGTGTTTTGTACAATAACACAGGGTAACAAAATGAAAAAAAAAAATTTGGTGCCGGAAATCTAACATCTGATTTTAGATGTTTTTAATGTGCTGATTCCAAAAATGCCACCAGATTTTTTTCTATCAGCTCTAGTTTTTGAGACACAGGTTACAGGTTAATTGATATTTTTTTCTGATAAAGGACAACAAATAAAGAGATAAATATGTACTTAATCGTCAAAATAAAAATTTCCCAGAATGTAATTAGCCAAATGGAGACCTGGAATTGTCCCTGACCCAATGTTCCTATACTAGGAACTACTCAATACACTGCTCTTAATTACTTTTATATCTGTAATTGCCTATGACCCGATCCTTCTATACCTGCTTGGCTGTACTCGATTTAGTATATTAGTTATATTACTGAGTTTTCCCGGGTAAAGTTGTGCTATCATTTTGTGTAAATTTTGGTAGTTTTGTAGTATCAAGATACTAAACTGAAACAATGGCATCCACAAGCAGACGTACCTGTGTAAATTATCCCGATGTTTTCTGTTATGTGTGTGGTGAATACACTTTGAAAGAGAGCAGAAAAACGATTTCTAACTTTGTGAAAAGAGCTTATCTTGCCTATTTTGGCGTTCATTTAGGAGATCAAGATAAATCTTGGGCCCCACATTTCATATGTAAAACATGTGTTGAACATTTGCGACAGTGGACAACTGGAGAGCGGAAGTGCCTAAAGTTTGGTGTACCAATGGTTTGGAGAGAACCGCGAAACCATCATGACGACTGCTATTTTTGTCTCGTTAATATTAAAGGCATAAATAAAAACAATAGACACAAATGGACATATCCTGATCTAGATTCTGCAAGAAGGCCTGTAGCGCATTCAGAAGAAATACCCGTTCCATCATTTAGCAGTCTACCCGAACTGACAGAAGATGATACAGAAACATCAACGTCTGACGAAGTTCAAAGAATTCAATCAGAAAACGACAGCGATTTTGAAGCAGATTTAGCAAGTCCGCAGTGTTTCAATCAAGAAGAAATAAACGATCTTATAAGAGACCTGAATCTCTCAAAGGAATCCGCTGAATTACTTGCATCCAGATTAAAAGAAAAAAATCTACTTTGTCCAGGTACTAATATTACATTTTATCGTAAAAGGATAAGGATCTGTTGCCTTTTTTCGCTCTGGATAATGACTTGGTATTCTGTAACAATATAAAAGGGCTCTTAGAAAAAATGGGTTTGCCTGAATACACTCCAAATGATTGGCGCCTTTTTATTGACAGTTTAAAATGTGTTCTTTTACATAACGGTAACAAATATGGCTCAATTCCTATTGGTCATTCTACTACCATGAAGAAAGAATATGAAACAATTGCATTAGTTTTAAGAAAAATCAAATACGAAGAACATCAATGGGCAATTTGTGTCGATTTAAAAATGGTTAACTTCCTCCTTGGACAGCAGAGTGATTATACAAAATATCCTTGTTTTTTGTGGCTTTGGGACAGCAGAGATAAAATGAGCACTGGGTTAAAAAAATGGCCTTCAAGAGATGTCATGATTCAAGGAAAACAAAACGTGATCAACGAACCTTTGGTTGCAAGAGAAAAAATCTTACTTCCGCCCTTGCATATCAAGCTAGGCTTAATGAAGCAATTTGTGAAGGCTTTAAATCGTAAATTTCCTGGCATTAGCACGGAAAACCTAAAAGCTGGTATATTTGATGGTCCTCAAATAAGGCAACTTGTTAAAGATCCATAATTCACCACATCAATGAACGAGACTGAATCTAACGCTTGGTGTTCATTTGTTCAAGTAGTACAAAATTTTCTTGGCAATCATAAAGCAGAGAATTACGTAGAATTAGTGGAAACTATGCTTTCAAATTTTAATATTCTCGGCTGTAACATGAGTATAAAAGTTCACTACCTCCACCACCACCTAGATTGTTTTCCAGAAAACTTAGGTGATTGTAGTGAAGAACAGGGGGAAAGATTCCATCAGGATATTAAAACTATGGAAGATCGTTATCAAGGACGATGGGATAGCCACATGATGGCGGACTACTGCTGGAGCCTTCAGCGAGACTGCCCTAGTAAATTACATTTTAGAAAGTCGTATAAAAGAAAATTTTTTTTTATGTGATTAGTGACTAATGTAATTATGTAAATTAAGTTTTTGCAATAAATACTTAAATCCATGTGTCTTTGTTTTTTTAACTGTCAATAGTAATATTATATATTATAACAGTTATAACGTAAAATATATACACAATTTTTTAAAAAAATCTCAAAAACTAGATCTGATAGACCAAATCTGAGAACTTTTTTACATTCTCTATCCAAAAATTACCTAGGAACAGTTAAAAAATCGCAGGCACCAAAATGTGTGTTGGCCTGTGGAATTATTACTGTACCACAAGTGCGCTATACTCCGGATCATTATTCCATTAAAAATAGTACATCCGAGACATGACAAATATTGCAGCAGAATTCTTTAGACTTCGTTTAAGAATTAGTGCTAATGTCAGTAGTTTCATTTGCTCTTTTTAGAAGCATAAGATTTTCCAGACATTTTTTCATAGAGGCAAGATTGTATAAATGTTGTCTTAAGTCTTCCAAGTTATTTCGTTCCTGTTTGTTCTATACCAGCATTATTGTCTCTCACTTCCCCTGTGTAGGAAACTTCTAACGTTGTGTCCCAAGATCTGTTTGGTAACTTCCTTTTCCCCATTATATAGCCTAGGCACCCCAATTTTCTCGGACCGATTGTTATTTCAGTTAGTTTTTGGTTGGTATACAACACTGATTTCCATTAGATTAGAAATTTCATTTGAACAATATCTACTTAAGGTTTTACAAAGATATTTGTTGATTTTATATTTGGAGTAGCATATATGCATTTAATTATTTTCTTATTCTCTCTCTCTTTGACAGTTTCTGTTTTCATATAGCACGTAAAATGTCACTTTGTTCTTTTTGCCCCGTCTATTTCTATTTCCATTGGATTATTATTATTATTAAAGGAAATTAGTAGTTTCCTTTCCATAATATTTATCTCCAGTTTAGTTTGAAAAGGTTTATTTAAATTTGCATATAAAATATATTTTTAGATGTCAAACATCATCAGCGAGCTTCAAACATTTCTGGTCTTAACCAAGTAAGTTAATTTTGGTTTTTTATCGGTTTTTTCCATTATCCAATTCGTTGCTCTCAGAAAGAGGAAAACGGACAATATACATCTTTGTCTTACTTCACATCTTATTTTGATCTCCCCTATAATTGTTTGCTAATTTCCATTTTAATTCCATTTCACATTTTTGTCCATGGTAATTATTTCTTTCTGTAATCTTTTTCGTGAATATTCTCGTGTTATTTTAAGCTGTACCTTTTCATATTACTTTAATATTTCTTCTGTAAAGTTGCGCTTGTCTTTTCTAATATTTTTTTAATATGTTTGTATATTTGTTTATATTTCCTCCTTTAGTTTTGTATTTTGTACTAGTCTAGTTTGTATAGTTAATTTAAGGCTCTTCTTTTCATTTATTTTAGTCCATGTTCGTTTAGACTGTCTTTACAATCTCTCTTTATTGTTTTGTATTTAGTCCACAGCTTGTCAATATTGCATTGATTTAATTCGTCCAAGAAAATATTAAACTAAATGCACAACTGCAAACCACAAACCAATTAGATACTGAGGCAGGAAAGCTTAACTGATTCAAGCAGCTGCATTTAAAAATACACGAGAAACCGTTCGCATAACCAAAGGAAACAATTATCCGATGGAAGTACGACAAAGAAACATGAAAAAAAAGAAAGGCATCAAGAAAATGGCATCGATCAAGAGATCTCCAAGATAAAACTATTTTAAATAGAAAAGTTCGGGAATCGAAAAGAGAAATTCTAAAAACGAAGAATGAATCAATTAGTTCAT
>JAVIWB010002907.1:0-38623 GCA_031893035.1 Dermolepida albohirtum
ATTTTATGGGCGCCATAATCGTTCTACCGAGAGGACTATTCGCAGTGTGGTGAATAAATTTGAATCCACAATGAACCAACACCCGTACGACGACGAAACGCAAGATCTATCGGAAACATCACCGCTGTCCATGAGAGTGTGCAGGAGAATCCGATGCAGTCAATTTCGCGTCGCTTACAAGAACACTGCCTTTCTTTAGGCCTGAAATTTATGATACAGGCACCAACGAGATGTTGTTTCAACAGGACGGCGCTACGTGCCACACAGCTCCTGCCACATTGGACATTCTGCACGAGCGATGTAAGGGCATGGTCATCTCACGTGAAAGTGATATGAACTGGCCAGAGAGATCGTGCGATATGACCCCGTTAGACTTTTTCTTGTGGGGTTTTCTTAAGTCGCAGGTCTATCCGAATAAGCCATAAATCACAGGGCTCTTAAAGCTAACATAACCTATGCCATCGATGACATTTCGGATGCGCGCCACCCAGCAAAGCCGCGGCGAATATTTGCATTATGTTATATTTCATACATAATGACATCGATAGGCCTTTCAAATGAATACAAAATTTCTCACACACACTTTGTTTTATTTAAATTTAAAGATAAGAAGCGCTTAATGAAAGACCCGTTATATTAACCTAACCAAACTTTGCGGTACTCCCATCAATCTCGTTGTAATTGCAGATTACGTAAATATCTCTAAGAAAAACAAATTAGCGTTAAAATCCTGTGACTAGTACCTATCATCCCAAAATTGCACAACAAGAGAAGCAATTAGGAAGATATAAACACATGACCAAAATGGCCTCTCGCCTTTGAAGGGTGGAATTACCAAGTCTTCTGAAATGCTTGTTAATCCGCTGCTGTTGTAATTTGTGCATTTACCATCAAATGCAAAATTCTTCAATAAACTCAACGTACAGAATCAACTAACATAGAACCGCAAATGATCCAGAATAATCTGATACAACTATTAAAATATACGTGGTCTGTGATCAGAAAATTAATATCAAACACTAACACTTAAACTCGAACACTGACAAGTCAAACCTGAACGGCAAGACGCACAAAAACATTACCATGAAGAAATGAAAACAACATATTCATTCTGTAATTCATTCTGTAATGTGCATTCCCCGTGAGTAGACGCATTTTTGTCATTGCAGTTTATTTTAGTTTCACTGTGTTTTTTTTGGAATTATTATGCCCTCCACGGAACGAGTCGCCAGATCTTCTGTTGAAGACGAAGCACTTATAAAGAAAGTCATAGAAAAAGTGCCCAGCTCTGACATTTTAAAAAAAGAATTAATCGCTAAAATTCGATGCGAGATTATCGCTGAATATAATGAAAAAGTGACAGTGCTAAGTGAAAAGGTAGTACAACTCGAAGCTGAGTTAGTGGCTAGTCGGAGTGAAGTAAGGAGATATGTAGATGATTTAGAACAGTACAGTCGTCGTAATAACTTGAGAATATTTGGTGTGCCCGTTGAACCAAATGAGGACACAAGAAATGTTGTTTCTAAGTTTTGTCAAGAGAAACTTCAATTAGATATTTCATCACAACTAATGGACTCCTGTCATAGACTACCCGCTAAAGAACCATATCACCAGCCAATAATTGTTAAATTTCTTCATTATAGTACTAAGAAACTTATATCGACTAAAAAAAAAACAATTAAAAGGTACTAAATTTGTCATAAAGGAGGATTTAACAAAAACACGAAATTCTCTATTGAAAGAAGCCTCGAAGAAGATATGGTAGTAAATTTGTTTGGTCGATCGATGGAAAAATATTTGTGAAAGTGGAGGGAAAAGTGAGAGTTTTGAAATCTTTCAGTGATTTAAACTGACTTCCATTTGTTTCACTGCAATGTATACGAGTGGATCTACCTTGTTATCGATTCTCTGTCACCTTGCTTTTTGTGTTTGTTTACAAGTACATAAAGTGAATTTTATTTTTATTATATATTAGTTTTTCAAATATCGGTCATTCTTTTTATTCTTATTTTTGTTATTTTTCTTAAATTTTGTTAAGGTATTCTTTTTTTGCATTTGCATATAGTATGTTCAGTATTTGATAATTACTTTAGATGAAGCTTCTCATTTGATACATTAATAAAATTACAGTTATGTTTGTATGTTCGCATAAATATTATGAATATTGATGAATTGAAGATTGCACACATTAATGCTCGTTCTATTGTTCCCAAGTTACATCTGCTCTCTGGATTTATCTATACATATAATTATGATATAGTAGTTATTAGTGAGACTTGGTTAAACAGTAATATTTCTGATAATGTAGTTTGCATTCCAGGTTATTCTGTTGTGCGCAGGGATAGGCCTACACATGGGGGTGGTGTTTGCATATACTATCGGGATGGTTTGCGGGCTGCTTGCATCTCTTGTAGCACGTCTATTGAGCAAATTTGGATAGGTTTCCGAATTAAGCATATGAAACTGGCGGTAGGTGTGACGTATAAGCCTCCAAATCAATACTACAAATCATTTTGGGATGATCTTGAGGGGCAGCTTGCGTCTGTGTCTATGGACTATGATATTGTTTTTTGCCTTGGTGATATTAACATGGATTTGCTTTCGATTGACAATAATCTAGCAGGGCTATACCATGTATGACTCAACTAATAAACACTCCTACTAGAGGAGACAATCTGTTAGATGTTATTGTGACCACTGGCTCAGATAGTGTTACGGATTCGGGTTTGGCTGAGGAGAAGTTCTCTGATCATGATTCCATTTATTGTGCGATTAAAATAACAGCGACGGATTCTGGCTGTGTTTACAAAACTATTAGAAATTTCTTAGTGATCTGAGTGCGGTTCCTTTTAATAATATGTTTGCTATGCCTGGCATTGATGATAAAATTATATACTTTATGGATCGAATACTTCAATTATTCGACAGGTATGCTCCGATTCATACTGTGAGGGTTACTAAGATATTTCCACCGTGGATCACTGATAATGTGAGGCTTATGATGCAGCTGCGCGATGGCGCTCTTGCTAGATTCAGGAAAAGTCGATTAAACAGTCATTAGAATTATTATAAAAGTTTGAGAAATTACACAACGAAGGCGGTTCATATGGAAAAGAAGGCTTATTTTAATTATTAACTCACAAAAAAAACGACTAAGGATATGTGGAAAATGCTGAGGAAGCTTAATTTGGGAGGTAAGTCTGAAGGGATTCCTCTCGCTTTGCAGGATGTTACAGCTATCAATGATTACTTTCTAGACAGTGTTCCGAAATTTAATAGATCTTGCGAAGAATTTCATTTTAAACCCATTCAAGAAATTGAACTACGTAATATAATTTCAGGAATGAAAGGCGATACTCCTGGTTGGGATACCTTAACGATGGATATGATAAAATTGTCCTGCCCTGTCATTCTTCCCTACTTACTACATATAATTAATTCATGTTTAGTTGAAAATTACTTTTCTTTATTATGGACGAGGGCTATCGTAAGGCCTGTTCCGAAGTCTTCGAATCCGTCAAATTTCAAGGACTTGCGTCCGATAAGTATCCTGCCAGTTATTTCTAAAATCATAGAAAAAATTATGAATTGCCAGTTGAGGGATTTCTTAGAAGTGAATAAGGTCTTGCCTGACTTTCAGTCGGGCTTTCGTGCGGGGCACAGTTGTACGACTGCTCTGCTTGAGGTCTCTGATGATCTGCTCACTGCTGCTGATGCTGGTAAAGTCTCTGTTCTTACCTTGTTGGATTTAAGTCGAGCTTTTGATACCCTTGATCATGAGCTTCTTTTCTCCATTTTGAATTATGTCGGGTTATCGCAATCGGCTGTTAAGATGCTTACTTATTATTTGAGTGGTAGGGTCCAGTGTGTCTCACTGAATGGAAAATCTTCCCATTACAGGTCTATTACTCGTGGCATTCCACAGGGCTCAGTATTGGGTCCTCTTCTATTTACTATTTATACCGCCTTTTTTCATACGTGTCTGAGGCATTGTAGAATGCATATGTATGCTGATGATAATCAGATCTATCACTCATTTTCTGTCGCTGATAATCTGGCGGCTATACAGCATATTAAATGTGACCTGAATTCGATTTCAGAGTTTTCATCTCGGCCTGCACTTGTCTTGAATCCTTCAAAGACAGTGGTTCTCCTTTTCGGAAATAGGAGTGGTGTTTCCCTGCTTCAAAGTAATGTAAATCTTAATATTGCAAGTGTAGACTTACCTGTTCAATCTGAGTCGAAAAACTTAGGACTTGTTTTGGACACTCAACTGAGATTTGACACGCATGTTCTTCAATGCGTTAGACGTGCCTACGTCAATTTAAAGTTAATATTCCCCCATACGCACTGTCTTGCGATTGACACCAAGCGTAGCCTGTGCGGCTCGTTGGTGTTGTCGCATTTTTCGTTTGGCTATGAGTTGTATGGTCCATGTTTAAATGCTAATTCTGTCTCACGTATTCAGAGAGTCCAGAATTCTTGTCTTAGATTGATATTCGGTGTAAAGAAATTTGACCACATCACACACAAATTGAGTGTGGCCGGATGGTTAAATATGAGAGACAGACGAAACTTGCAGATGGCCACTCTGTTTCATAGAATCGTGATGTGTGAGCGGCCTGCGTACTTATATAATAAAATTACATTCAGAACAGATGTGCACACATTAAATTTGAGATTTAGGGGCACACTCACACCGCCTGTGCATTGAACGGCATTATATGAGCGCTCGTATTCATACCAGATTGCTAAAGTCTACAATGCTGTGCCTAGTAAATTTAAGTGCTTCTCCCTTCCACGTTTTAGATTTATCGTGAAGCAGGAGTTGTTGTCCAGTTGTGTGATGTCTTCTCTTCATCTTACCTGATTATTTGAGTTCAACTTATATTTACTTACAGAATTTTAGGTTAAGTTAGTTTCTAGGCATTTTCTTTTTGTCAATTTGTTTGTTAGTCTCAGGGTGCCATAGGAAGAACAACTTTGTTTGAAGTTGATATGCACCCTGTGATTTCCAGGGGGGGAAGAGGGAAAGAAAAATTATGGAAATTGTATTTTGACTTATTGTAGGGATAAATTTATATACTTCTTTCTTTTCTTTTTGGAAATAAACTATTATTATTATTATTATTATTATTATATAACGACATACACTGCCGTTCGAAAGAACGTAACAAACGAATGAATTAGAAATTTTGAAAAATTATCAAGAAAAAAATTGAATTAATGATCCAGAGGGTCTTAATTCCACTTTTCAAAATAATTACCACTATTAAAGAACTTAATATTATAATAATATTATACGACCAGCTTCTGAATTCCATCCTCATAGAAATCTATCGTCCGACTTGCCAACCACTTGCGCCACTTGCCTCGTGGCGCTGACCACCCAGAGGCTTTTTTAAGTGAACGAACAAGCATAGTAGTCACTGAGTGCTAAATCAGAGCTGCATGGAGGATATACAAGTTGTTGCCAGTTATCTGATGCGAATAGATTTTGAATTCGACGAGCCACGTGTGGACGGGGTTTGATATTATTGTTTGCATGAACTTCACTTTCTTTGGTAATACTCAATGCTTCCGTTCAATGAATTGCCGTTTTGATTCCTTTGTCACATAAACCACCGGTGTTTCGTCGTCACCGACAATTTAAATTGACAATTTGTCACCTTTATTATTGTATTACTAAAGAAAAGTCAAAGCACTGGCTACACGGTTAGTTTTGTGCATCTCAGTTAGTATTTTGGAAACCCACTGTAAGCAAAACTTTCGAATTTAAGCATTCTGCTACGATTTGACAAAGAATATAGAAGTTTTCAATAATGATAGAAAGTAGCCCACTACACTCATCATCATGAGTATTAGTACGGATATCTTTAAATGCCCAAAGTCATTTTCGTACCATTCCCTCGTTCATAGTGTTTTCCTCAAACACTTCACTAATGTACCGATAAATGTTGTTCAATGTCCTTTGCATTCAAAAACCGAATCACAGCGCGTATTTCACAGTAGAGGGGATTTTCAATTGTCTGAGACATTTTAAATACTCACAAACGTAAACACGAACCAATGCTTCCTTACTGGCGCCCGTGACTAACCAACAAATGAAAATACATGGCGCGCATGCGCGGTACGACCACCGGAGCACCACAGCGACTACATTTAAAAGCGGTACTTAAAAAACGTATCGTACAATACTACACAGCATTTTCAGGTCAGGAGACATCAACACGTAAAAGATAAAGAGGTATCTAATTACATACGTTATTTATTTTATTTATAATGGAATGTATCTATGTAGTCTTCCCGGTGAGGTTGTACGCTATTGCGAACCCGACGCTTTGTTCAATATAACAAAATAAAAATTATTACGGGCTCAATAAAAAAATTACAAAATGAATATAACAGGACATTTCAACGTAATTTGTGTGAATACGATCCTTTGATCTATGCTATAGGTTAAGAAGCGATAAACACACGTTGCGCAAGCCTACACGAAGCAAATATATTTTTAACGGCTATTGGATAATTGTGCTACTTCACTAAAAGGAAATAAAAATTTCCTTCCCATTTCCGAGGACTTTAACTTACTTCCATACATACGAACACGTGCTAGTTCCTTGTAACCGCGTAATATGCTTATTACTACTACCAAATTAGAATAACTAAAACTATAACGCTGGACTTTGATATACAAAAGGTACTAGCAAAGTTTTGCAATATGACGCAACAATAAATCGTAGGAAGCTGCTTGTTGCTGCATGTTGAGACATGTTCATACGTGTATAGTAGCCGCCACGCCATATCGATGGGCTCAGTTATTCATTAGCAGTGGAGAGTGTAAAGCGCTTGCGATGGCATCGTGGTCACGAAATGAAATAAGGGCAGTTTTGCGTTATAATTTTGTGCGTGGTTTAAACATAGACCAGTGCTTCGAAGAAATGACTCCTGCACTAAGTGACGTTTGTCCACATAGCACAACGATATTCAGGTCGTATAGAGAATTCCAAAGGGGAAATTTAACTGTGGAGGATGCTGAGAGGCCGGGAAGGCCGCGAACGTCAGTTACGAAGGAAAACGTTACTACTGTGAGGAAAATGCTTGACGAGAACGGGCGAGTGACCTACCAACAGATAGAGGGTACTTCAGGCCTAAATGCACCTGCGATTCATTCGATTCTGTATGATCATTTGCACGTGAAGAAGCTTTGTTCTCTCTGGGTGCCCCATCGACTGACTGAAGAGCAGATGACACGACGTGTGACTTGGTGCCGGGAGATGCTAAAAAAGTTTAATAAGGGACAATCTCAGCATGTGAACAACATCGTGACAGGTGACGAGACTTGGCTGTACTATTACGATGTGCCGCCCAAAACTCAAAACAAAGTTTGTATTTTTTAAATCAAGTGGAATTGTGGAACGCGTCGTTTTGGACACACAGAAGACAGACACAGCTAAGTGATATACTGAACAGTCATCTATGAAGAATCTGCGACGAGTCAATAATGGACACCTGGTTCCTCCATCACGATAATGCTCCAGCTCACCGCGCCAAAGCCTGCACCGAACATTTGACCACGACAGGATTGAAACTTCTCGAGCACCCTCCCTACGGTCCAGATTTTGCACCCCGCGACTTTGCACTGTTCCCGCATGTGAAAATGAAGCTAAACGGGAGGCGGGTTTCCAGTGATGAGGACATTCTGTAGGCTGGGGACAACGAGTTTGCTTTACTCC
Source organism: Dermolepida albohirtum (assembly GCA_031893035.1). Classification (NCBI taxonomy): domain Eukaryota; kingdom Metazoa; phylum Arthropoda; class Insecta; order Coleoptera; family Scarabaeidae; genus Dermolepida; species Dermolepida albohirtum. The sequence goes on from JAVIWB010002907.1 coordinate 7,737, forward strand.
CTAGTGAAACTTGGAAGAACTGGTTTGAAGATTGTTTTAGGAGGATGGAGAGGTGTATTAAGTGTAGAGGAAATTACTTTGAAAAAAATAAATAAACAAAGCTGTATTGCAAAACTTTCCTAGTACCCTTTGTACAATAAATAATTCCTTAAATTCCTCTAATTTTTTGAATAAAATTCCATAGAATACAGGATATTCTATGGAATTTTATTCAATAACACCGATATTAGTATGAGACTGTCCTCAAAATTCAAATAGAGCATAGTGTAATCTTCCTCTAGTCATAACTGAAATTCTGTTTAATTTAATTTATAATTATTAATAATTTTTTCACGTACTCAAAAACTGAAAGTTAAGTTTTCGTTTTATGTTTTCAAATTGTATTGGATTTGATTGTAGTTTCCAATATTCCTATTCTACTGTAAGTATAGATAGACTTGGTCTGTGGCTTAGTTACAGATTTTTGATTTATAAACAAAGTAATGCACAGATTAATAACTACGTTGTACTATGGTATAAAATAGCGATTCTTTAAACCACAAAGTAATTTGTGCATTCTGAACTTACTCATATATGAAACAAATGTTACATAAATCAAGCAGCAGTTAAATGCTTCCTGCAGAAATTAACATCCAGCACAACAGCGTTTAAGTATGCGGAAAAAAGAACCAGTTTAAAAGTCGAGAAACACGTGTCAACGATTACCTGTACATATTGCAGCAACACTACACGTACTTATTTATTTATATACCGGTTGCATTTTAGTCTAACCGCTTTACCGCTAAGGGTTAAGAATGGCATATCGTCGACACGTATCTGGTAAAGCCTTCTAGTTCAAGAACCGGCTGTTATAAATCAGTTTTATTAAAACTATGCCGGGCACAATAAGCACATATAATGTAAAATGAGTTTATACACACGGCTGACTAAAATGAGACAAGCCTGTTTGTATATATATATACCGTAGATATTTACCTAAAGATAACAACGTGAAGATATATCAGAATTCTGAAATACACTCTCGCAGTTGTACTGGCAGTCCGTAATAGTAGACGACTGCAAATGCGCTCGGCATGTGGAACATTTTAAGCAGCGATATATGGTCAGGAAACAATTTAAATGAATTGAAATGGAAATTGTAAATTGCAAGCGACTGTCTGTACGAAATTACGCAGTTAACCTTTTTTAGAGTCGGTTGGTCGTTGAATTCCATGTGTGATAGACAGATACTGAGTTATTTCTTAAGTCCCTGAAGAAAAATGCAAATGTTATTGGGAAGTTATATCGGTGTCTTTTGAATTAAACATTGAAGCAAATACAATTAATTGTTCGATATACGTTACATTACTTGTACAAGCATAAACTAAAACTACTAAACGCTAAAGCAATCTGAAAATGTTACAAATACAATAATTATTTACTCATTAATAACATTAACTATTATATTTCTTATCTGTTACATCATTTGTACCATTACTGTTATTGTTATTAAGTAAGACTTGGTATATTACTAACAGATTACTTCAAATATCTTTATAATAATCAGTCATAGATTGTTATTTTAAACTGAAGTCTAGTTATTGGACGCATATTCCGCTGTCCTAAATTGATTTAATTAATTTTAAATATATTTTATTAACGAACAAAGTATGCGTTTTGTCCCAAACATCCTTCTCGATGTTTGGCACAAGTTGTAGATATTTGACAAAAATGTTTTTAATAAATAGATAAGTAGGATTTTAAACTCACTTATTTTTATTAGTATATATACACATATTACAAAAAATATGCTTATGTAACAGTTTAAACAAGTTTGATACAGATATTGGTGTTTTACTAATATTGAAGCAATTAAGTAATCCTTGGTTATTGAAAAGATAGTACATTTTTACGGTTTTAATTATATTTTTGTGCAATACGATTTGTATAGCATTTATTACAGGATGGAAGCAAACATTTGTTACACCTCTTCTGGGAAAAAGTTGATAAAATGTTGATTAAATTTCGGCAAATCATCTTGTTCATTCACTGATATGGATAAAATTTGTCCTATATAAAAATTTATTCTCGGCAGTAAATTTTACAATCACAAAGGCATTGTTTTTGTAATTTTTGTCACATTCGCTAGTAACATCTTCACTTTCCTCACAAAGAATCTGTTCAATTATCTCTACTAGTGAAGAGCTGCTGGTTAAAATTCTTGTCAGTCCAGGCTTTTTGCTCACATTCCGTTTACATTTCCAAGCCGCTAATGAAAATTCTCTTACCATATCTGGTGTTTTTATATTCATTTAAAATCTCTTTACCACTTGTTGATACCAAAGACAATATAGTAGATTGGTCAGTTACATGTTGACTACTTTTTTCAGGGCTCTCTGCAGTAACTAGTGCTTTTTGAGAACGAAAGAAAATTTATGTCGGTAAATATATATATTAAAGAAGTATATCCCAGACTTACGAAACCCGCTTTCAATATTTCCTTTACTACATTCTAGGGAGAATTCTCTACGAACAAAGTCACTATTTTGAGTATCAATTGCGTATGCAGTTGCGCAGATCCGTAGTAATTTGAAGATTAAAAATTGTATGTATTGTATATAATTTGTTTGCAATATTTGACGTACAGTCTCTTAAAGAATTAATGTCTCCCCTTGGTCACGGCTACATATCAATATTATCTAGCTGTGACCATGAAGAGGTTACTCCTTCCACAGAGTGTACATTAATATCGAAGTTAACTCTTTGAAAGAAACCATAATATGTTTAATAGAATTATTTTTACAAATATTTCTTTTGCTTTTCATTTTCTATTTAATTGTTCTAGTCAATTAGGTAATATACCTCCTTTTTCTTTCGAGAATCTTTAGAATTATTTGCTTTTAAGACAATTTTAATTTTAGTTTGTGCATAATAAGTTACAAAAACTAAAATTTGGACGATAAAAACTGTATGTACCTTTAATGTTGCTTAACATGCACACTTATTATTACGGCTGCGTCGTTTCTCTTTTCACTTGTTTCGTTTTCTAAAAAAATGTTTGAACGTCCAAAGTAACAAATACGACGATTAACCTAATTTCTTGCGTTTCTAGGATATTCTTGAAATCGAAGTTTTGACTTATCGTACGAATATATTTGCATTAAAAATCTTTTTTACATGGCCCGTAACATAATCACATGACGGAATATGATTTTCACAAAGGATGGAAAGCACGTAGTTTCTGAATAAAATTTATTTAGCTTAATGTCATTGTTGAGACATCGATATGACTCAACAATCGGAAAAAGTGGAATCGTCTTTTCAATAACGTTTAATTTTAATAAATCTATTCGCTAGAGTTTCAATATCTATTTGAATTTGTTACCAGATATTAATAATATTCTAAAAATAATAACTATCTATGCCTTCACATCCCCAAGAGATTATATTTATATAATACACAATCTGACCTCTTGGTACTCACGGCTAGATAATATTGATATGTAGCCGTGAGCAAGGGCAGACATTAATTCTTTAACAAACTGTACTTCAAGTATTGCAAAAGAAAATTATAAACAATATCAGTATTTAAAACAAAATTTGAATGAATGAGAATGGGATTAAAACCAAAGGTATATACCTTTGGTTTTAATTCCAAAATTACTACGATTTTATTTTGATAACCTACACAACTACATACGCAATTTATATACCTCAAGAGTACACGGCTAGTGTATGAATATAAGAAACAGCGTTTCTCAGAAGCCTGAGCTAAACCTAAACTAAGATATAAAAGTGCCGAAAGAGGCGTAGTTAATGTTCCCCTAGGAGCACCAGTTGCAAAAAACTCAAAAACATAATATATAGTTCTAAAGATTCATGGCATGAATCAAAGTAATCTACACAGAAAAAAATACATAAGGCTGGAAGACTCAACCCCGTAAAGGAAGGGCAACTGATGAATGATTGGATAGACTGTTCAGGTAAATGATCTGGAATTTCTATGGTTGAAGTACAAAGACTGGTCAAATGGAATTAATATTTTATAAAGAGGCTAAAAGAGCCGTAATCACGGCCAAATTCAACAGGCTTATGCAAAGAAGTCAAGAGATTCCAAAGAGAAATGAGGACTACAATAGATCTGAAAAGGTCGCAATGGAATAAACCTTATGGCCCCTCAAACAATCTTAATCTCAATTTCTTGTGTTGTTCATGCGATTTAAATGTCTAAAGCACTTCTTTTCCAACTTCCACTTTATTTGTCCTAATGTTAATACAACATTAGTTTTATCTTTATTTTTAATTCTATCCGTTATAATTATCGAATTGCAGTTCACAGATATTTTATTTAGCTCGTCTGAATTGAAAATTAATAACCAAAAGAAGTTTTTGTAAGAAAATGGTAATCATGGTAATCTAGAACCAATAAATGAATTATTGATGGTGAGAACAACAAACAAGTTTAAACTTTTTCGTCAACTGAATTCGTTCACATAGAAATGCAGATTTAGTCAGTTTTCACTGATAATTACAAAAGAAAGTTTATTCTCTTGAACTTGTAATAATTGACTTTGAGCCATTTTGATACTCGCTATGTTCATTCACTTCTCGGACCGTTGACTATTAAACAAGTTTTTGGACAACTGACTCATTTAATGCCGGTGTCAAAAAAAATTAGTAACACTTCGCAAAATTTTTGTCGAATTTTAAACAACAGTAACAACCTGTCCTCTCCTATAACGTCCCATATCCTTTAATGGACAAAATCATAGAATAGATCTGTCAAATATAGATGTTGCCATTCATGAAACAAAAAAATTTTTCCGCCAGTCATAATTGAAGTGTAACGTCTAGGGTGACAATCTAAACATATAATAATCTTTATTTCATTAGTCGTCTTATACTAACAGTCGAATTGAAAAGTCCCCGGTCTACCATAGTAAAACACAGTTTTTTGGCAAAATTCGATTTTATTATTCAACATAGTTGCCTTCGAGGGCGATACACCGATTATAGCGTTCTTCCAACTTTTCGATACCATTTTTGTAGTACGAATTGTCTTTAGCCTCGAAATAGGCCTCAGTTTCGGCGATCATCTCCTCATCCCTGCTAAATTTCTTCCCGGCGAGCATTCTCTTGATGTCTGCAAACAGGAAATAGTCGCTGGGGGCCACATCTGGAGAGTACGGTGGATGGGGAAGTAATGCGAAACCCAATTCACTTAATTTGGCCATTGTTTTCATTGATTTGTGACACGGTGCATTGTCTTGGTGAAACAGCACTTTCTTCTTCTTCATATGGGGCCGTTTTTTTGCGATTTCGTTCTTCAAACGGTCCAATAACGCTGTATAATAGTCGCTGTTGATGGACTGGCCCTTTTTAAGATAATCTATGAAAATTATTCCATGGGCATCCCAAAAAACTGACGCTATAACTTTTCCAGCTGACTGTTGCGTCTTTCCACGCTTTGGAGCCGGTTCATCGCGTGCAGTCCACTCGGCTGACTATCGATTGGACTCTGGAGTGTAGTGATGAATCCATGTTTCATCCATTGTCACATATCGACGCAAAAGCTCGGTTTTATTACGATTTAACAGCTTCAAACACAGCTCAGAATCATCAACTCGTTGTTGTTTTTGATCGAATGTGAGCTCGCGCGGCGCCCATTTTGCACAGAGCTTCCGCATGCCTAAATATTCATGCACGATGTGTCCAACACGTTCCTTTGATATCTTTAGGATGTCAGCTATCTCGATCAACTTTACTTGACGGTCATTTAAAATGATTTTGCAAACTTTTTTGATGTTTTCGTCGGTGACAGCCTCTTTTGGTCGTCCACTGCGTTCGCCGTCTTCGGTGCTCATTTCACCACGTTTAAACTTAGCATACCAATCAATTATGGTTGATTTTCCTGGCGCAGAGTCCGGAAACTCCTCATCAAGCCATACTTTTGTTTCAACGGTATTTTTTTCCTTCAAAAAGCAGTACTTTATCAGCACACGAAATTCTTTTTTTTCCATTTTTTTAAATAACAAAAGTAGCTTCACTCTTAACGCAATATCTCAGTAACTAATGGTCGGATTGCTGTCAAATTTTGACACGTTTCGTTTGAAGGTTAGTACTATCTAAAAAACATATGGATTTAATAACAGTAACGCCATCTATGTATCAGACCGGGGACTTTTCAGCCGACCTGGTATATATTTATGAAAATACGTCTTCATATATAACGGACATTCTTATTCATACAATATATGCAAATCCAAAGAAGAATTTCTCTCGCCATATTTATTTTTCCTTTAACTTCAAAAATGTTAATGTATATTTGAAATAATAGTTATTATTTTAATTCTAATCACCAGAAATAAACTATTAGATCTATAAAATCATATTCTACACTCCTAATACAGTTGACATAAAATTTAAAGAAAAACTATATAAGTAGACTACACATTTACTTTTTTCATATTCGGTCTGAAATCGTCCAATCATGGGCCCGAACAAAAACTCAACGGCCAGGATAATGAAATTCAATAAAAATTGTATACACATACAGTGCCAAGTGAACCGAAAAGTCTTTTTTCCTGTTTCGATTCATCTTCTATTATTAAATTAGATTCAAAACTTCAAACGCACGTCAGTGTGCTCGCCGAGTTCACTTCCAAAAGACAAAAATTGATTAGAAGTCGGTAAAAAGTACGTCTAAATTTACTTTAAAATTAGACGCGCATTTTTTCACCGACCGTTATTTATCGGATTTTGTCACAAATTTAATCACGGATCGTGACTGTGGAATAAAGGCGATCGGAATAAACGAGAAAAATAAAAAAAGAACGCGATATCAAATAGAGCAGACGCCACAATTTCGTTAAGAAAAACCGTAAAATATTGTTTGTTGAGTTAGTTGAATGTTAGTTAATATAGCTGCTGCGAATAATACCAAAGAAAAAAGAAATGTAACAAAAAAATCTCGTTCGAATTGATACTTATAATGCTCACTGAACTTGATTTTCTACACAAGAAATAGATAAATTACATTAGTACCAATAAAGTTAAAAAATTAAAAAAGATGATACAGCATTCTAATAGAAAAGCAGTAACATAGCCAAAAAACATTGTATGTTATCAAATACTTATAAAAGATAGATGAACCATTATAAAATGTCCAACTAGCCTCCAGTGTATTTCTGGTTTCAATCTTAATTATACGATAATAATGTGGAATAAATGTAACCTAGAAAGCGCATGACTAAGTTAGTTCAATAAAAATAAGCTTTTAGAAATTTGCTTTCTTTTACTAGGAAGTAATTCTCAAATAATTGGCATAACCCTTAATTATTAATATATTTTAATTATAAGTCCTTAAAATTGGTTAGAATAATATTATTATTAAGTATACTACAAAAGTATTCATCTAATAAAATTAGAACAACTGCTAAGAATATGTACGTTCGGAGAAAAACCAACAATTTTAACTTTAAAATGAAATTAAATTTTACCCTTTTACTTTTTTGCAAATCAGAAGATAGACCACGCTATATTGCTAGCTATCAATAATATTAATAAATATTATTTGGCACGAGATTTTTTTTCTTTTACATAAAGGTCATGTGACCATGGTAATACCCAAAGCAGTACAACCTGTCTATTGTATATTGTACTTATTGTACAGTCTTTCAATATCACCTACTGCATACAACCCAGTACTCTTATTCCATACGTTAAATATTAAGAACTATTATTATATTATAATATTATTTCGCACGAGTTTTTTTCTCCGCCTTAGAAGTCATGCGACCATGACAGTACCCAAAGTACTACATCCTACTTACCTCAATATTGCTAATTATTCTTTATACTACTCTGGACAGACGACTCTACTTTAGATTGTTCATGGTGTCTGGCGATGCGATGCCTCGCGATTTTACAAGATATGATTGATCTGGATCTCCTTTGTTCCGCTTTTTTTAACGTTTTATTCTAACCTGGTTTCTTTCCAACGAAAGCAATTTCACAACCTTTCGCAATTTAATTCGCCAATAAAGGCTGTTTCATGTTCATCCTTGGACCTGTTCTGCCATAATCTACTTATTTGTTCCCGCTTAGTGCATTCAAGTCCACCCTATTCTAGTCTAACATACGAGAGAAGCTAATTAAAACAATTAATTATGCGCTTTTACGATGTGAAACTGAAAAATTCTAGTTTTATTGCTACATTTACCTTTTGATGTACAGCGACAACATAACTTTAAGAATTTGATCCTATAAGTTGCGTGAATATAGATATGCAATGTACGTTTCGATCTCAACCATAAACCACGCATACAATATACCGTAATATCGCTCATAAATATAAACTTCGAAATTTATAAATTCTTCTTCTTCAAGACTTTTATGTTTTACAGATAATAAGCTTTTGCATTTTGTGTAGTGAAATGTCCAATTCTTTGTTAAATATTTTAAAAATAGAGAAAACTAACAAAACGAAACCAAGAAAATTCATTTAGCTTGAAAATTCCCACGTACATAGAGAAAAAAACTTTTTAAGTTTTTTTCCAAAAAACACTATGCGTAACGAATAACATTTCCTTATTATAAACTATCAAGAAGGACCGTAATTTATTATAATTTATATTTACAAAACACTCACTTTAAACAAGCTTTCAACGACATCGAACTTGAATTGCTAAAAAATTTTAATCGTTGTAGACCATGATCTCTTCGAACACTAAAGATTAATAATAAACTTTGGCACAGCGCGTAACGTGTTAAAGTAAACGATCAACACATGCCCATATGACCTCATTAACTGTTTACATTCTCATTACTGAATCGAAGTCTTCAAAAGTTTTAGCTATAAACAGTTCACTTGTTGCAATGCCCTTTATCTGGGTCATATTCGAGACAAATGCATGTCTTCGATTTATTACATCTTTTTGTTACGTTACCACGCCATCTTCTGGTGTTATCGATAAAATTTGAAACAAGAATTTCTTAATTATCCACACTAAAACTCATCATTTCATTGATTCCATTTGTGACACGTGTGCAAGAAAAAATATTTTATATATACTAAGTTGCTCGAAAAGTAATGTTTCTTCTCTAGAAAGTTATTTGTATTTTTAGTCAGTCTACTATCATTATATATTTTAACGGTTCACATTTCAAGGTTTATGTACAAATAGAAAGTTTTTGATTCTCACTTTGTTTTTTTTTGATGTAGTTTTGAGAACGAAAAGTAAAAAGAGATATTTTCAGTATATTTTGCACTTTTATTACAGAAACAAGAAAAAGGTTGTAAGAAATGTATAGAGAAGACGTCTCAACAAAATGTCAGTGCCAAAACAGGTTTGCAAAATTTCATTGTCGTAATGGTAATGTTAATGTCAAGGGTGCATCTTCTTCTGGAATAACGATTACAGCTGGTGAGAACAAAATAAAGATACTACTTGAATCAAAATATCGAATAAAAATATGGGAAATTGCTAGAAGGTTAAGTTTGTCGTCATCGACCTTTCATGATAATGTGAAATGTTATTTCGCATCAAAGGGATATTTCGATTCCACATGTTTCGGAAGAAAAACCTCAGCTTCGTTATATTGACAGTTGTGAAGAAAATGATCCATTTCTAAAGAGAATTACAAACAACAATATTGAATCATGGAACAGAAAAGATGAGTCGGCTCAAGCACTGTGGAAGCCTATATTTCTTCAAACGAATTGTTTTTTTCTATAAGTTTCTACCAGGCAATTCCACAATTAATTCAGAAATATAGTGCCAATTGAACAAATTAGTAATTTCATGAAATAGACCCGGCCATATTCCCCAGACCTGGCCTTCTTTGATTACCACTTGATCTTTATAGAGTTCCTTAAATGGAAAAACATTCAATTTCACAGAAGACGTTCAAAATTACAAATGGCTCAATTTTTTCAAATAAGGTCAGATATTTTACAAGAAAAAATGACAGAATGTGTTGGACTAAAATGATAAAAATATAAGTGAACAAAATACTTGTATACTATTATACAAAAGAAGTTCATTTCCATAAAAAAAAGGAAATTACTTTTCAAACAACGCAATACATATGTACATATTGCTATGAAATGCTACATAAAATATGCAAATTCTGATTCAAAACTTCAAAAAGCTCTTTATAGCTTTCACGATTATGTACTTGCCAAGTTATTTTTAATCCTTTTTTAAGCTTATGTTTTCCAGAGAAGGTTTTTTCATAACAGAATCCAGCATCTAGCAATTACATAAGTATTTTCAGAATAAATAATACAACCATTTGAAAATAAAACTTTAAATTTATTTATGTAAAATGTTATAATATATATGCTTATACATAAGGATTCTTATATCTTTGTGTTGTAATCAATTATACCTTATATTAAATTGTACGAGGGAGCGTTTTTATATTCGCGGAATGAGCGGGTTGTAGAGGGGTGAGTAGGCGCATTGGGGGCGTGGCCTGTGCAGCGACTCATGATTAGTATAAATACGAAGTTTCATTGTTATTAGACAGTCAGTTTTTGAACTATCGTCAACCAAGTAACATAATCAGGAGTGAAAAGTGAAATATGGAAAAAATCGAATATCGTGCCGTTATAAAGTTCCTTACCAGGCAAGGAAAATCAGTCGCGACCATAATGAATGAGATGTCATTGGTTTACGGCGACTCTTGTCCAGGAAAAACCATGGTGTACAAGTGGCATAGTTTATTTAAACAAGGAAGGGAATCCCTTGAAGACGACCCGAGGCCGGGCAGGAGCATTGAGGTGACCACGCCAGCACTTATCCAAAAAGTTGAACAAATTGTACTCGAAGATGCTCGACTAAAGAAGAAACAACTCGCAGAAATGGTTGGAGTATCCGATACAACAATTTTTAAAATCCTACACGATCATCTCGGCATGTCTAAGGTCAGCGCAAGATGGGTGCCGAAAATGCTCACGCCGCCCCAAAAACAACAGCGCGTAGAGTGTTCGCGTACATTTTTAAATCCTCTGTAATGAAGACAAGGATGGTGTATTGAGTGGAATTGTTACTGGAGACGAAACTTGGGTTCATCATTATGAACCTGAGTCCAAACAAGACTCCATGCAGTGGCATAAAAAGGGCACAGCACCTCCCAAGAAATTTAAAGTGTCACAATCAGCTGGGAAACTCATGGCAACGGTATTTTGGGACTCGGAAGGAATATTGTTGATTGATTATAAAGATAAAGGTGTTTCTACAACCGGAGAATATTACGCTTCAATATTAGAGCGACTAAAAGAAGCCATTAAAGAGAAAAGACGGGGAAAATTGACAAAAGATGTTCTGCTCTTGCACGACAACGCGCCCGTCCACAAGAGCCGCGTTGCGTTAGCTGCCCTGCATAAGGTGGGCTTCGAAATTATGAATCACCCACCCTACAGCCCAGACCTGGCCCCGAGTGATTATTACCTGTTTCCGAAAATGAAAAAAGAGCTGCGGGTAAAAAATTTACTGCCGATGATGAAGTCAAGGAGGCAGTTTCGGTTATTTTGCAGAAATAAGGAGAAATCATTTTTTTATGAGGGTATAAATAAATTAATTGAAAGATGTGAAAAATGTATCCGTCTTGCAGGTGAATATATTGAAAAAGAAAAATAATTTGGTTTTTTTTATTTCCACTCCTTGTCCCCCATTCCGCGAATATAAAAACGCTCCCTCGTATATCACATTAGAACATGAACTTTAACTACTCATTTTCCTGAGTTCAGCAAAATAAATACATAAAACTACCTATCATATAGGGAAATAATGTAATCCTCTGAGTATGCATCAATAGTTTCAGATAATGGCTTCTACTTTATAAATGAAATCTATGAAAGACTTATTATACACTTATCTGAATTCTGCTGATAACTTCAAAAATGTAATTTTAATAACAAAATTTTGAGGATATATCAACCATCCATGGCTTTGTGTGTAACTTTGTATACTACATAATATTAATTAACGATATTGCCTATTCCTTTAACTTTAATTCTAAAATAAAATAATGCAAGTTTAATTCCATAAAATTTAGGGGATATATCCACCATGCGTCATGGGTTTCACCCATAACCTTGTATGTACATCATAAAGTTTAAAATTAATTTTTTCAATTTTAATTAAAAAAACTCCAAATAAATAAAAATGTATTTTAAAAAACTTAAAATATCACGATTACATTTATTGCAAATACGTTCTAGCGTAAGAACCTTACGTATGTTTTTACATTAGAATATACAATTTTTCTAATTAAAGAAGAACGTACTAATCTCCTAGATAATTTATTATTCGGAACAGGTTCAAATAATTTTATCCTAGCCAAATACTTGATTACTTGATTCCGAAGCGTTATTTAATGTGCACAAAGATGGATTAGCATGTTCTAACCCTAATCAAAGGAGACAATGTCCACCAACCCTACATCTTGATATCGATCATTCGATACTACATTGAGTTACCGATTTAACTTTCCAGAACGTTTATCATCTTGTACGACCGCGTTTAAATTCCGCTAACAACATTTCTTAAAAGTGAAAAGGCATTGCCGAAAGTTCATTCCATTTCAGAATTTTATTTCAATTGATATTAATCCTTTCAAGCCGAACTATTTAAATATTGCTTGATAGTTGAATTTGATGGAGCCTGTGGTTGATTGACTTGATCAATAAGGTTGATATATAACCCCTTTCCACATTAACTTTTGTAAATTCTGTATACGCATTTCGACAACCAAGTTGTTATCATCAGCAGATAATTTCAAAGTGTCGCACCTGGTAAAACACGGCGAAAAAACAATTGTACGAAAATCAAACTCCGTACGCGATCCACACCGTGTACATCTCGGTTTTGAGCGGTGTGGATCGCGTACGGAGTTTGATTTTCGTACAATTGTTTTTTCGCCGTGTTTTACCAGGTGCGACACTTTGAAATTATCTGCTGATGATGACAACTTGGTTGTCGAAATGCGTATACAGAATTTACAAAAGTTAATGTGGAAAGGGGTTATATATCAACCTTATTGATCAAATATTGCTTGATAATTGATTCTTTTTCTATTTTATTAAATGTACAATAATTCTTTACTTGAAATTCGATCGATAATTTATTGAATGTACATTAATTATGTAGATGATATGGTAACATATTCTAACTTAAGAAAGTAAGCTCTACTTGATACTCTAACCGCCATCTAGATATGTATTAGGCCAGAGCATTTCAATCCATGCATAAAATACTTAAAGAAAAGCATCTAATATTTTCTTCTAATTCGTTAATGCCATTATATTTAAATTTCTGTTGATGGAATAACGAGAGAAATTTTGATTAAAGTTGTATGCTAAAATAGAATATGAAATAAAGGGAATAGATATGTACATATTTCATTTACATAATAAATATACAACACAAACTTCAAATTAATATTAATACCTATTAATTATTCTATAATATTTATAAGTAATAAGCACTAATTTCTAAGTCAGAATAAATTCCCTCACATTAGGAAATAAAGTGAAAAAACTTGCATTTCTATTCGATTTTATTCATCTTCATTACCACATGAATTATTGAAAATTAATATTATATGTAATTATATTGCTAAGATCTTATTAAAAGTCGCTGAAAACAAAAATTTTATGTTTAAAACTTCTTATTAAACATAAACTAACCAACTTTTCAGATTTTTATATTTTATGGTTTGGTTTCGCCATTAAAATGAAATTAATTAATTGACCACCCTCACGGAAGCCGCAAAAACCATATACTGAAAATATAACAATAATGATAAATAATGTTATATATTCTGCCCTAATGATGCGGTACCTAGTACCCATCAAATGATTTTAACTTGCAACTTCCTTGAACGAAAATAAATTGCTCGCCAAAAATGAACACCTTGTCAACAATTCACAAGCCGCTATGTTTCTGTTTTCACCTCAAAAAAATTAATCATATCCTGTGTCATTTGAAGACAATGACAAGGAAGATACCCGACCAGGTTACCATTACAATGGAACTGACACACCATGTTGTTATGTCACACAATAGAAATAATGTTTTCGTTAGAAGAGGATATATGGGTTACAGGTAAATTTTTATTTACGCTGTTTTAAATATTTTAAAACGAAACCTGTCCAAAAACAATATTATAATGAATATTCTTGTATAACAAACTACATATATATGTAAAATATCAAATAATTATTCTTTTTTGCTTTGGAACTAAAAGTGACTGTCACCAATTTCATATTAACACGTAAATAACAATGTAAAAAAACAAATTATTAATAATTTATCTAAAAAAAACAAACAAAAAGAAGTTTGACCATATATAAATAAGAAATTTTTAGATAATACATTTTATAAACATCGGTTTGAAGTTCGTTCCACAAGAAACATACCCGATGTTTCAAGTTTAAATAATCTAATTTGAAGTTTACATTTCTGTAATTAAGTTTAGTTTTAACATTTGCAGTTATACACAGTGTTTATAATTTATTTCTATTTTGGTAAAATCTTTAGTCAGTGATGGCTGTCTGAGAAGACTACAAATAAATCTTTCTATTTTATAAAATTAACATTTGTATTTCTTTAACAATAACTTTGTTGTTAGAGAAATAAAGAAAATTATTTATCGCTTATTATTAGCTAAATTTAATATTTTAAATCCATTTTTTGGAAAATTTTCTAAAAATGAATACAGAAATTAATTCGAAGGTAGTAAAATGAATACATTTTATTTAAATATGCACGTTACTGGTTTGAATAACTTATATGCTGATGTGGTCAGACGTTTAATTTCTATAGCACAATTCTTTTATTTGTAAAGGATAAAATACTACAATATATTTGCTTTGTAAAGACATATGTCCCAAATAAAAGTCTTTAATACATATATTAAATTAAAATAAAAATATTTACGTAGAAAAAGAACTTAAAAATTCTTCAATAACTTAGTATATTCAAATGTTTCTCGCTTTTAATAAATTGACATGCATTCTACATGTATCTTTGGGTAGATACGCAATAAACTGATACCAGTTCCGTCTATGTAATAGATTTTATGTATTAATTCTCAATGTAATGCTGCCTGTTTGCCGCTAAATGTACACATATTGGTTGCTAAAGGAAGTTTATTCTGCTCATTTGAAGTTATAAATGTTTTCATCACGAGAAGACGCTTTAATATGCTTTATATACACTTATATACATATATAAGTTCTATTATAGCATGGTACAATTTAGTCACAAATCAGTCTTAAAAATCTACACAAGCTGGGTTGTATGTAAGTATATATTACTTATGAATACGCTTCAATTATGCTTGATCGCAGGTTATGATCCTCTTCGACTAAATAGTTTAAGGCGTTGGAGCATGAAAATCGAGAAAAAGCAGCTAATTGGTCTCAACCTCCAAAGAGTTGCAACGGTTTACATTCTCTCGATAATTCTAAATATCGGTATTCTATACATTACGGGTTTTGTATTAATTGCTCTGGCTGCAAACCCTTTGAATAAGTAGAACTGTCCGCTATCGCGTTATAAGTGAATATACGACGACGCAAGGAGGGTAAAACGATTTTAACAATCTGAAGTCGTTTAGTAGTCGCGCTAAATTTTAATATACCAGGTTGTTCAATAAGTTTTGTCATTCGCTAAGAAAAACACGGTTTTGATTTGAAATACGTTTTATTATTCAATATAACGTCTCTGAATTTCAATGCACTTGTTCCCAGTGATCTTTTAATTTATGGATTCTAACGCTGAAGTGATAGTCCGGAAATCCGTCGAAATACGCTTCCACGGCTGCTATTACCCTCTCGTTCGATAAAAATTGTTTTCCACGTATGAATTTTTTGAGATGTGAGAACAGCCAGAAGTCAGAGGGAGCTAAATCTGACGAATAGGGTAGATATTGCAACTACCTCAATTCACTAATTTTTGCGATGGCATTTTGTGCATTAAGTGCTTAATGAAAAGTGATCTTTTTCTTCTGTACTACGTCTTCTCTCACGATTTTTTACATCCAGTTGGTCCAAAAGGCTACAATAATAAATCGAATTTATTATTTTACCAGTTTGGAGGTAATCCACGAACAAATTTCCTTTTGCATCAAAAAAAAAAACTGATGCTAACACCTTCATGACCGCTTTTTGGACCCTAACTCGCTTCGGACCCGAAGTACTGAGTTCAGTTTCAATTAATAAGATCATCATGGTAGAGCCAAATCTCATCCATAGTGATGAAACGACGCACAAAATCGTTTTTATTCTTTCTAAAACGCATCAAATGTTAATATTTTGATACTACACCTTCCAAAAATAAGAATTTTATCACTGCACGATATTCCATTTTTTTCATTGTAAAAGAATACTGTGACACGTCAACTCTTAACACTTATAAATATACGAATGATAGTACAATTTTTAGAAAAAAAAAAACGACGTATCTAATAGCGCTATCTCTTATCGAACGACAAAACTTATTAAGCAACCTAATAGAACATCACACGTAATCAACGCATACAACGCATACAGTAACGTCCCAAACTATCAAATGTACACATGCTATTACTAAAGCAAATACATATAAATAACAAAT
Source organism: Dermolepida albohirtum (assembly GCA_031893035.1). Lineage (NCBI taxonomy): Eukaryota > Metazoa > Arthropoda > Insecta > Coleoptera > Scarabaeidae > Dermolepida > Dermolepida albohirtum. The sequence continues at coordinate 24,344 of JAVIWB010002907.1, forward strand.
ATTAAGTGTAAAATAAATACTGAAAATCCTTTAATTTTAATAGTGTATCAAAGAAGGTTTATTTATTCTTATCGAAACTTCAGCATGTTCTGATACCAATACTCATTATAAAGCAGCGAAAAGCAGTCATGGAGATAAGTCTAATTTTAACTAAATGCAGTACTGCACTTGATTGAATCAAGATAACAGACGGACATTTAAGGTATGAAGAAACAAATCACTTATACATACGAGGTTAGTTTGACAAGTAGTGAGAATGACACATAGGTGGCGCTCTAATTGGTAAAACAAATGCACTGTAATTTAGGTTGGCTATTTATAGTGTTTACATTCCGATATTTAAATAAATCGGTTGATTAGTTTATTTTCGACAGCTGATTGAAAAAGAAGCAACACGTCGTTTTGTTAAAATGGAAAAAGCAGAGTATCGTGCGGTGATTAAATACTTCGTAATTAAGGATATGAAAACTACCGAAATAAAAGATGAGTTACAGGAAACATTAAGTGAATCTGCTCCATCATCCGCCACAATAAGAAGATGGGTAAATGAATTTAAACGTAGTAGAACAAGCTGTTTTGATGAAGCGCGCTCTGGAGCACCCAAAATCGTGACTTCTAAGGAAATGATTATAAAAATCCATAATATTATTACGCAAGATTGACGACTCAAAGTGAGATAGATAGCAGACATGGTAAACATTTCAACAGAATGCGTACACCACATTTTGAGGAAAGAATTGGGCCTTTCCAAGCTTTCGGCAAGATGGGTGCCGCGATTGCTGACGACTAATCAAAAGTTCACTAGTTTGCGCATTTCCAATGAGTGTTTGGACCTTTATAACCGGAATCCACTTGATTTTTGTAGGCGATTTGTTACTTGCGATGAAACTTGGATACACTACAGTACACCCGAAGCTAATCAACAGTCGAAACAATGGTTAGAACGTGGTTCTGCACCTCCAAAGAAAGCGAAAACCACACTATCGGCAAACAAGGTGATGGCATCAATTTTTTGGGATTCAAAGGGCATTTTGCTCATTGATTACATTCAGGAAGGTGCCACAATAAACGGACAATATTATGCAGAACTTCTACAAAAATTAAATGTTGAGATTCGTGCTAAACGGCCAGGAATGGCAAAGAAAAAGATTCCGTTTCACCAAGACAATGCTCCCTCGCATACCAGCACAGTTGCGATGTCCAAAATCCACGAGTTGCATTTCCAATTAGTACCGCATGCGCCTTATTCGCCGGATCTAGCCCCTTCTGACTTCCACCTTTTTCCAAAATTGAAAACGGCACTAGGTGGAAAGAAACATTCGTCTAACGACGAGCTTATCATCTTCGTAAATGAGTATTTTGCAAGCCTTCCGGAATCGCATTTTAGAGATGGCATAAGGGCATTGGAGCACCGTTGAAATAAATGTATTGCTCTTTTAGGAGATTATATTGAAAAATAAAAATTATTTTGTATTTAAAAAATTCGTTTTTCTTTTCCATTCTCACTACTTGTTAAACTACCCTCGTATATACAAGAAGTATAAAATCTAATACAACGAATTTAGATTAATTTAATATTAAAGACTTTGCTTATTTTTATGTTAACCTTCAACTCGAGCATTTTACGATGACTAAAAGATTATTTTCGTTTTGCTAAATACATATGTTTTTCTTAGAATAATAAAGCACATGTTCGTCCGCCTCATAACGTCGTGGGAAATGATTGAATTGAGACACAGGAGCGTGATCTTAGGAAGCAACATGTCTGTTCAAAATTAGAGAAAAATCTTTTCGTTCATAATATGTGTATAATAAAAAAAACAAATAAAAGACCAGCATTAATAAATCAATAACACTTGTAATGTTTTCGGGCATAAATAAATACGAATATTTTCTTATTTATTTAAGCCCGAAAATATATATATGTTTACATATTCAGTAAAGGTAGTCAAAACATCATTATTAAGTGATTAATCTTGTTTATTTTTCATAATAATAATATTACACTCAAATAATTTTATTTGTTACCAATTCAAAATCCTTGTGGCTAGTGATAAATAAGTGAAATTGAAAAAAATAAAAATAAATTAATGTAACGAGTCTGAACAGAAACATAAATATTTAACAAATATTTTTTTTCTTTGACAGTTTCTAGTTACCATTTTGTATGCAAAATTCACTACAGACTACGATTTTTTACGATTTTAAACGCGATTTATCATATAACCAGAGTGGTCAAAGCGGCAGATTTTGGTAGCAATAGTTCTTTATTAGCAACAATTAGTTGCCAATTTTCTGAATATATATATATATATATATATATATATATATATATCAGAAAAATGTACATTAGCAAGTGAACTAAGACTTGGACGACCTACAGTAGATATTCGCGCGGAAAATACTGCCACAGAGCTAATTAAGAAAAACGGAGGGAAATATTAAAAGAATTAGAACTCGTATCATCTGCAGTAGATTTTATTTTACACAAACATTTGTGTGTAAGGAAGGTAGCAAAGATTCCACATTTGTTAACCAAAGAACAAAAACAAGCCCGACTAGATTATAAACTTAATTAAGAAAAGTTCGACGGAGAATCTTCAAAGAATATATCCAATGTATTTAATATCACTACGGATGATGAATCCTGAATATATAATTACAATTCCGAATCAAAACAGGAATCAGCTTCCTGGATATTTGAAAACGAGGAGAAGCTAATAAAAACTACTCGCGGTAGATGTGTAAACAAAAAAATGATCTAGCGGTCCAGATGCAGTAATTCCTATTGAAGATAATGAAACTATAAATACTGATTGGTATACAGAAGAATGTAAGTCTATGAAAAATAGTATAATGATCACCAAAGAACTAATTTGCGCGGAATTTTGTTACACCATGACAATGCAATTCTGTAAACAGCCGCAAAAACAATAATTTTCGTACACGAGTTCGAAGTTCAACTGACAACTCATCCACCATAAAGCTTAGGTCCTAGCCCCAATGCTTTCCATGTGTTACCGTTAATTAAGAGTTTGATGCGTGCCGACACTAATTACTAAATTTCAGCGATATTTTGCTGATTTGCCAAAAGAAGAATTTTCCGTCGGTTTCAAAAAATTGTTCCAAAGAATGAACAAATGTATTTTAAATAAAAGAGAATATTTTGAAAATTAATTAAATTATTTTCTTCAATAATTTCGTAATTTCTTTTGTAACTATCGTTTTCCAGAACAGCACTTATAGTTAATAAAGCTTAAAGGACACAAATTTCAAACCTGTACTAACTTCTCAATTCTATTACATCAGATAATATGCTTTTACTTGTATTTTCCATAGTATATTTTTAATTTGATACAAATTTTGCCTTATGTTCTTTATTGATTAAGGGCCAAAGTTCCTTGCGATTGTCAAAAAGTAATTTTAAAAATTTTTGAATAAAAATAAATGAATAAAAAGAATACACCAAAAAAGGTTTCCACTTAAATTAATTAAATATTGTAAGAAGGTTAAAAGAATATAATCTAAGCGAATCACAAAAGTCACTTTTAGTTTGTGTATTATGTTAAGACTGTTAAAATGCATATGCATCTCAGAATCTACAGAAACTAAAATTATTTTTTATATCATACGCATATAAATAATACTTATATACTGCTGTGAGTACGTGAGTTTATTTTGAACTTGATGTTTTAATTATGACGTTTCGATATATGTATGTCATGTCTTTTTCAAATTGTTTTATAACAATCTAACGAACATCTTCGTCAGATTGTTACAATCAGAATGTTTTTTTAACATAATTATAATTATTAAAGCATAACTTAACAAAACATATTTTCTTCATATATTATTATAAAATTTAGACTTTCATAAAATAAAACTATTTCAAAATATTTTACTATTATTAATCACTGAACTGTACTAAAACAAAAATATGATATAAATCAGTGTAAACTTATAATCTAAACTAAGTACATAGACTTTAGTAAACAAAAATAAATACATCATAATTTCAAGCAATAATAGCTATCAATAAATGGCATGTAGTCGAACAACTATTGTTTTAATATTTACTTGAAGGAGCAGGCATATGTATGTACTATTGTACATAAAACTGCTTACTTATTGTTATAGCCCGGAATGGGAAAGTCGTTGAAACAAAATAGTACCGAACAATGGTCATTCCTGGTACTCCTCTGAATTTTAGTAACGGTACAACCCGTGTTAGATTATAGATAAACGGCGCACTGGAAGTACGGTGATTCAATTACTATAAGATCTTAGTACAATATCTGTTGAACTCTACTTCTGTAGAAAACCAACAAGTCAGCAGTTAAATGAATCATTCTGTCTGTGCATATCAAGCACATGCCAATTATAAGAAGTTTAACTTTTACATGAGGACTTTGTTTGTTTGAGCCACAATACCCACTTTACTCGTTTGTTAACTTCTTTGTAAGTGGTTGTTCGCTGTTTCTGTAAATGCAGTCAAACACAAACGTATTGGTATACAAAAAGAAGTCATCATAAATAATTAACTTTACTAAATCCTCAAGTCGCCTTTGTTCGACTATACATAGATTAATTAGAAACGAATCCACAATACAATCTTTATCGAAACAACTGCTTTGCTATGCGCACGTATTGCACGTACCATACATTCCTTAGCCTAAAATAAAACGCATACTTATCATTTCAATTTTTAAATAATAAATTGTCTATAATTGCTTGCTTTCATATTCCGATACTACTTATGTATGTATGTCCATTATTGAATTGATTCAACCTTTATTTGATGAAAATTCATATTAAGAAATATATAGATTGTTAAAATTTTCATTTATTTTATTTCAGATATTTGAAGTAAATTAAATTCTAATGTACATTATAAAATTTTAAGGGGTCGTATTTTATCACAACATGTAATAAACTTATGATCTAAATAACAATAAGTTAAAATAGTGAAGTAAGCACATTCTTTCGTCGGGGCTATTAAACCTTTTTATTTCCCGAACAAATTGAGAAATATTGAATTGTTTACCTCTGTTTGTTCATTTATTAAGTTATTGGATTTTTAAATTTCATTAATTTCTAAACGTTCTAATAAATTTAGTTTATATTATAATAGTTTTTAGGATAAATTTGCCTTGACATTGACACGAGGGTAGCCGTTTATATTTCGGGAATAGCAAACAAAAAAACATTTATTATTATCGAAAATTGTTTCATTGATTCACCAATTCAATGTTTTGCCCGATCAAATATTTATTTGTTTGAACCGACCTGTGAAAGCTCGCATTGTCACGGTGGCGAATGATCTGTCGTTTTCGGTTTGTTTACCTTATTTCTTCAAATACTTTCGGCAAACAAATAGCTGTGTACTACTTGGAATTGACCGTTCTACAACTTTTTAAAGGCACGGTTGCGACGTGACCGGTTTTTCCGAAAAAACAGGCGACCATTTGTTTTGATGTGCTTCGAGCGCCAACAAGTTTTGTTGGTTTTGGCTCATCTTGGATTACCCACACAGTCAACTGCTGTTTACTATCTGGCTCATACGTATAGATCCACTGCCATTGTTTTTTTTTGTGCATTTCTAGGCACCAATCGACGCGAGTCCTTTTTTGAGCAGTTATTAAATTATGTGGTCCCAACATGAACATAGCTTTTTAACGGTTAAATGTTCATGCAGGATTTTATGCACGCTGGTGTTACTAATACCTAGATATGCCTCGCTCTAACGGTATGTCACATGATGGTCTTGCATTATCAATTCAGACACTGTATTAATGTTTTCCGACACAACAACATTTGTGGGATGACTTTCACGAAATTCATCGTCCAAAGGACGCCGTCCAAGTTCGAATTCACTATACCAACGATATACTGTAGTTTTCAATGATGCTTCATCACCATATAAAGAATTCAGCTCGTTGGTGCATTCTTGTTGAGATAATCCACGCCCAAAGTTATGAAAAATAATTGCACGAAAATATTCGCTAACATAAAATTTTCAAGTTACTGTCAACAATAGAAATAGCGACCGGATAATAAAACTGTCAAGGTAAATATACTGTCAAAAATGACAAACTACACGATTCAATCATCAGATCGGAGGTAACACTAACAGTGTTGCCAGTTCCCGAAATATAAACGGCTACCCTCGTATTTGTAGATATGCTTTTGTAGGAGTATTTGGTGTAATCTATAAATTTCAGTTATGTATTCACATTGCAATTTTATATGTAATTTTATTGTTGCTTGTCCACTTCTGGATTCTATATGTTGGATAGTTAATAAATTATTATTATTATTACTATTACTATTATTATTATTGTTCAGATATAATGTGTACTATGTTATAATACACGTTTGTTAAAAGATCTTCCTGACTGTCCAACATAAACATCATAAACTCCTGACTTTTTGCTATTATGGATTCTGTCCTTGTCATTTTCAATATATTTTGAAAGAATATTGTTACTTCTGAGCGTTACTTGTAAACTTCTCCAATACAAGTAATTATTATATTTATTGGGAAAATTCTTTTTTTGTTTATGGGAAAAAGCATTTGAAATGGCCCTATCATACAGCTTTTCAGTGAAAATATTGTTTATTATTTGGGAATTAATACCACTATTATTTGCAATCTGATCTGCTTTATTATACTTATTTCTTTTTCAAAATTAACTTTTGACATAATTGATTGATCTATAAATCATACTACTGTTTGCAGCTAACTTTTGTTGTACCGGTTGTGTTGAGCTATTATTATTTATAGTGATTATATACCTCTTGGCGATAGATTAAAAATTAATATTGATTACTAATTCCTTTAATAGTTAAGTTTAGGAAATTTAAACTTTAGCAAAGTTTAAATTTCTCCTGGAATTACAAAATCTTGATGTCAAAGTGTGTCTCGCATCGGTAGCTCGAGCGATCGTCATTACCGTCTACCGAAACTCGAAAAAAATTTTCGCAACATGGCTAAAATATTTGAATACATCCACCATATCATACAGATCTTATACTTTCAAACTATTCTTTATTTAAGACTGCCAAAACTATTTTGATCAGTTTCTTACCAATAAATTCCGGAAATACTACAGTAACAATTCGTTTGAACTACCAGAAAAATGAAAGAATGTCATCAATCAATAACTTATTTCTGAATTTTTAAATAAAAATTTTCAAAAACATTAAAACATCACAATCATCGGCATATTGCTATTTTTACGATAAGAAAAACCACTGATAGAACCTGTTTAAATTTATAGAAGGAAATGGAGTTTGAGGTAAAAAATGAAAGATATTGTTAATTACAATACTTAGTGTTTTAACGATTATATTGCAATTACTCGTTAAATCTTTTAATCAAACTTAACTTGAGATCAATTCTTCAGTCTTTGGCATATACAAAATTATTTATCACGAGTCCATTAAAAACGGTCTTAATTAAAAAAGTCTTTCTTGACTTATGGTGTTTCGTAAAAATGTTTTATTCCTTTTAACGTTTGTGTTAAATAACGTTGTTTATTCTCTACAGTTCTCATCGGCAATGGGCATAGTATACAAGGGGACACCAAAAACTATCCAGCTAGATTTTTTGACTGTTTAATCAATTTACAAAAAAATGTTCGAACACGATTAACTATAATTCTAAAGGAGACATTTGATTTTGATATTGTCTCTCGAGTTATATCAACTCTTTAGTGGAAATAATTGACCCCAGTAATTTTTAATGGAAAATAGTTTCTTTAAGGTCTATAATTTAGTCGTGACAAAAGTTTTTATTTTTTAAATTCGAACCAGTAATTTTCGAATAATTTAACAATTTTAAAAAATTATAATCTAAAATAGTTATTTACTTCGTAACGGATTAAATATCGAAAATGCCTACCACCAACTTCCCATACAATAATAGTGGTAGTGTTCATAATTTTGCCGAACATTCTGTAGCATTTCAGGAGTAACTTGAATGCATTTGTCTGTAATGCTTATGTTGCTGTGGTAATTCTTGTATAGAATTTGATTGGGCTGCATCAATTTTATTCTTTAAATAACCCCATAGAATGTCTGGCAAGTTTTAAACAGTGCCTCCACATTGTATTAAATAAGTAAATAACTGTTTTTATATTTTTGAAACTAAATTATTTAAAAATTTCTGTTCTGAATTTGAAAAATAAAAAACCGTTATAGCAACAGAATGAAAGACTTCCAAAGGACGTATCGTTTAATCCCTATTTCCCTATAAAATTATTGGGGTGAAGTAAAAACAGCTAAATCAAGTGTTTTCTTTAGAACTAAAGTTGGCATTCTCAAGGGTTTTGTCGATAAATTATTTTCATTAATTTATTATATCAAAACTCTAGCTGGACTGTGGTGGGTTACAGCCTCCAAAAATGTTTGATTAGGTTTATAAGAAACAATTGAAGTTGATATATATCCAAAACATTCACAAAGAATCATCGCATTCGTAAATAGCTTCTGGTTCGTTTTTTTTTTAAATTTCAGATCATTTATACAAGGAAAGAGTTTTAACTAATTTTATTATTATATTGACATATTCGAAAATATCAAAAGTCTAAGAAAAGAATTAAACAAAAATACGTCACCAAAACTTCTGCTAATCTAATTACTTTCGCATGTGTCCTTTATACTAAGAACATAACACAAAAGCAAATAAAAGCTATACATGAACGATACTATCCGGGCTATTAACCCAGAGCAACCTCTAGATTTTATTAAGCCCGAATCTCGATCTAATCCGTTAAATAATCGTAAGTATACAAAATTGTTCGACTATAAGAGAACGTCGTCGTCACCAGTCCAGTTGACTAGATGTCGACTAACAGATAATGAACAGAATTTACTATGTACAGATGAATGATCAATATTATATTCAAAGATAATTACTATTTGATCAATTTACAATATTATCAATTATTTTCAATAAAATAATTAACTGCGATAAATTATTTTAGTTCTTATACTTCACATTAGCGTAACGATTACTGGGAGGTCATTAAGTATATGACCCAATTCAAAAGCCGCCACTGGAAAAACAGATAGTGTATACTAATCTAATACAAATTCAATTACCTTTTCAGTATCTTAATAGTTCATATTACATTGTTGTTAGATCATAAATATATATGCAATTATGCGTTAAAGAACGACTCAGAAGAAAGAAGAATTGATTTTACATTATAAGTTTAATTATCTTTCAAATACAATCATAAAAATTAATGTATCTGTAAAACTGAAATTAGCTATTCAAAATCTTCTACTCAGTTAACAGGAATGCAGTTGTAATTGGCGATAAATTAGGGCCTCCCAGCCACGAGGCACGGTCTACTTAACGGTAATACAGTACTTCATAATGATGCGATTTACTTTCGATATTAATACCAAACACAGACAGCCTAATTGTATATTATGACCGCGCAATTATTCGAAGCCACAGAAAATTTATGCAGACCGTATTATGGAGAAACAAGAAGCCAAAAAAAAGGCAATTAAAATATTTTTAACGTAAAACAGTTGCAATTTCTTCGAATATGTAACCGAAATATTAAATATTTTGTCGGCATGCAATTTACAATGAATAGTGAATGTGTAATTTCATATTAATAAGTTAGTCTTTATGCAAAAGATACGGTTTATGTATATGATTATAGTATAATACGGCAATTATATTGCCGGATTACTTAATATTGGTACTTTAATCTATTAAAATATGCATTTAGGCAAGTACATACTATAAAGAAAAAATATAAAGGTAGTAAATTTAAAACCTAATCTCAACAAAATATTCTATATGCAACGCGAGAATATTGTATTTGTTATTATTCAGTTATGTAATACCATTCAATTCGAATTGTTGCTGGAAATATATGCTGAATACATTATAAATTTTCGAAACACCAATGTCGCACAAAAATAAAAAATTCTTCCGCTGTATTTCGATGTCTGAAATTGAAGGGGTTGACACAAAAATTGGATAAGTCAAAAATATTAAAATTTGAAATAAATATGCCATCATAATGCCAATAAAACGCTTCATTTCAAACTTGAGACAATCAAAAAAAAAGAATACAGAGTTATGTGCTTAAAAGTTATCCCTACTCACATTTTGATATAAAAAGAGCACAAATCAACGAGGTTTATTCATGCACCAATACGGAGAAGTTGCGCTCACCGCATAAAATGGTAATGACTTGTTAAGTCATCCAACTCGTAGACGTTTGGCATTGTAAAAAGCTAGCAGTTGTTGTTCAACTTCTGCATTATGCATTTCAACCTGCTAATAGCGCAATGGTAAGTCGCTGGCTTATCATGCTGGAGTATCGGGTTCGAGGTCCGATGCCCTGTTGTCCAGGAAGGTTTTTCGTGATTTCTCTTTCCCATTTAAGCGAATACAGACAAATATATTAAGCCAGCTAATGAGCGCGGACGTAATAAGAACTCATGACTACCAAAATACACTCTGTAATTGATATTAAGTTGTTAGGCATGAATTATTATTATTCCCTATTTCCGAAATATTAGATGTATTTGAACTCTTGTCAAAAAAAAGGTACTATATTCGAGTAGGCGTTTACAAGAGGATATTTAATATTTCAATATCGTCAGACAAATACAGTTGTTTAAAGAAGACGTGTTTAGTGAAACTTGTAAAATAGATAAAATCACTATTCGTGATGCAAGTCGGTATTTGCTTTTTTAAGAAGATGAACACAACTAAGATTTTAGCGAATATGCAACAAAGATTTGAGCAACGATGTTCCTTTGAAGACTTCGATTTACGGGTGAGTTGCTCGCTTTAAACATGAAAAGGTGAACATCCTGGACTACCAACATGTGTTACCACCCCAGTAATTGTTAAAAAGTTTATGATGTAAAAGTAGAGGATTTTGCCAAGACTGCGGCCTTGTTACATACGCAATTTATCTTGTGTTCGTATTTTGCGGTCACCACTGTGCATCGTAGAGTTGCAATATTTTGGGAATAAGTATTCGAACAATTTTCGTATTTTTAACAAATTCATTTATATTTTGTATTTCATGTTTCACAACTTTTTAGAATTAACCTTGGTTACGGCTCTGCTTCCGTAATTTACTTTTTTTTTTGGTTTCGCTTCTTGTGGTCATTTACAAACGATTGTAATTATTATTTTATGTTACTCTTATCGCCATCTACTATTAAAGGTTTATAGATCTCTTTGATGGTTTTTCATTATTATTATCTTTATTTTAATTATTAGATTTGTGTTACTATTGTCGTAATATTTATTTGAACTTATTTCCGGTATTTTGTATGTCATTGCCGTAATAATGAGTCGGTACTTTGCCTTTTTCGCTCGTCTTTTTCAATCTATTCTCTTTTTTTGGATGCAGGTCGTGCATAACTAATTAAGTAAAGATATTACTTACACAACGATTGTGTTGGAAAATAAAATACTATGCTGATCGATTAATTTATCGACTTATAGTTGGCATTCTGTCAGATAAGTTGATAAACCTCGAACACGTGAATAACATCATCTTAACTTTGCACTGGCATCTTACTAGAAGGGCAATTTATATCTTTAATTAACCTTCGAATCCAACCGTGAGGGTTCCTTCCTGTCCTACCTTTGGTTGTATATTAATTTCTTAATGGACTAGATTCTTGACTTTTTCGAAATATAATCTGCTTGAATGCAGTTACTTTACTGTTTAAGAACCCGTCAAGCATACCTTGTTCAACAGCACCAGAGATTGTAATTTAGCCAAGATTTTGGCCGATTTTTCGCAATTATATCATTTAAATAGTTGTTCTGATTAATATTTGATTCATAATTACGGGTCAATTTTAGAGCTGTTAGATCCTAGATCGTTACTTTTTTGCTACAGTTTTACTTTACTGACTAGCTAAGTACACAGAAGGTAATTATACAAACATTTATTCAAACATTTCATATATTTAATCGCTTTAAGTAATTTTGACTCGTTAGCCAATCATTTACTATTAAATTGGTTCACTTAATTTACATCTTAACTTAATTAATTAAGGGCTTGTTAATAAATTCTTCATTATTTAAATATTACTTCATATATTTGGCAACTCTAATTTATTTAAGGAATTGTCAATAAAGTGTTCATTATTTAAATATTACTTCGCATATTTGATAACTCTAATTTAATTAAGAACTTCTTAATGAATTATTCATTATTTAAATATTGCTTCGTAAATTTGATAGCTCTAATTTAATTAATTAAGGGCTTATTAGTAAATTGTTTATTATTCAAATAATATCTACATATATTTGATAGTTCTAACTGAATTAACTACTCATTAGACGATTAGCCTTATTTAATCATTTTTACACATTTAATGGTTTACGATGTAATTATTGGCTCAGTAGTAAACTGAACATTATTTTCTTATGTATTTTATTGTTTTTCTTTTTATTGTTGGGAAGTGCTTATTAAGTGGCACTTATACAAAAAACTATTTTTGAATGACTAATGTAAACCAACTACACGCATAGGCGGGGACGATTAACTACATACAGTTCCAAACTGTAACTTAGATGTTTCTCTTTTTTTTAATGCATATCTAGTCTATTTATATTTCTTAATCATCACGAGTTGTTGGTAACTTGAACACCCTCCGGATTATCTCGTTGCAGAATCCTCAAGTGGGTCAAGGTAGATAGTTTTAACTGTTAGTTGTAACCCGTACATTTCAATAAATTTCAATTTATATTTTTATCATTCAAGTCTAATTAAAGTTAACGTAGCATATTGTAAAAGTATTTAGCTGATTAGTAAGATCAGAGTCATTAATATCAGAACGTTTATTATCTATTATATTCAATGAATGGGACTTTTAGCCGATCGATATAAAGTTAATGTAAGATCTTGTAAGCTATATACGAGGGAGCGTTTTTATATTCGCGGAATGGGGGACAAGGGGTGGAAATAAAAAAACCAAATTATTTTTCTTTTTCAATATATTCACCTGCAAAACGGATACATTTTTAATATCTTTCAATTAATTTATTTATACCCTCATAAAAAAATGATTTCTCTTTATCTGCAAAATACGCCGAAACTGCCTCCTTGACTTCATCATCGGCAGTAAATTTTTTACCCCGCAGCTCTTTTTTCATTTTCGGAAACAGGTAATAATCACTCGGGGCCAGGTCTGGGCTGTAGGGTGGGTGATTCACAATTTCGAAGCCCACCTTATGCAGGGCAGCTAACGCAACGCGGCTCTTGTGGACGGGCGCGTTGTAGTGCAAAAGCAGAACACCTTTTGTCAATTTTCCCCGTCTTTTCTCTTTAATGGCTTCTTTTAGTCGCTCTAATATTGAAGCGTAATATTCTCCGGTTGTAGAAACACCTTTATTTTTATAATCCATCAACAATATTCCTTCCGAGTCCCAAAATACCGTTGCCATGAGTTTCCCAGCTGATTGTGACACTTTAAATTTCTTGGGAGGTGCTGTGCCCTTTTTATGCCACTGCATGGAGTCTTGTTTGGACTCAGGTTCATAATGATGAACCCAAGTTTTGTTTCCAGTAACAATTCCACTCAATACACCATCCTTGTCTTCATTACAGAGGTCCAAAAATGCACGCGAACACTCTACGCGCTGTTGTTTTTGCGGCGGCGTGAGCATTCTCGGCACCCATCTTGCGCTGACCTTAGACATGCCGAGATGATCGTGTAGGATTTTAAAAATTGTTGTATCGGATACTCCAACCATTTCTGCGAGTTGTTTCTTCTTTAGTCGAGCATCTTCGAGTACAATTTGTTCAACTTTTTGGATAAGTGCTGGCGTGATCACCTCAATGCTCCTGCCCGGCCTCGGGTCGTCTTCAAGGGATTCCTTTCCTTGTTTAAATAAACTATGCCACTTGTACACTATGGTTTTTCCTGGACAAGAGTTGCCGTAAACCAATGACATCTCATTCATTATGGTCGCGACTGATTTTCCTTGCCTGGTAAGGAACTTTATAACGGCACGATATTCGATTTTTTCCATATTTCACTTTTCACTCCTGATTATGTTACTTGGTTGACGATAGCTCAAAGACTAACTGTCTAATAACAATGAAACTTCGTATTTATACTAATCATGAGTCGCTGCACAGATCACGCCCCCAATGCGCCTACTCACACCTCTACAACCCGCTTATTCCGCGAGTATAAAAACGCTCCCTCGTATGTACGTATCCAGTCCAATATATTGTTTATCAATTAAGAAGTGTTCTTTTGAAACTA
>JAVIWB010002908.1:0-38301 GCA_031893035.1 Dermolepida albohirtum
AAAACTTTGCCTCTGCATTATGCCGATGATACTACCCTTGCCGCAGCAAACAAAGAAAAACTAATATAAAAACACTTTGACTTTACAATTACGATCCTGAATCTAACAACAATTTAAACAGTAAACACATCACGATAGCCATCCCCTAAAGAAAGTCAAAATATTTCCATCGGTGATAGAAAGTTGTGACTACTAAAGAACATAAAAATGTTTTCTCTATTTGTAGGATGTTCCGAATTTGTCTCAAATTTCTCTTATATAAGATGTCACAAAAATAAAGTGTTTATTAAGTATCGTACAATGTGTTTTAGCGAACTACGTTAATGTACTTTTGTACAAATTTTCAAATTGATAACCATTCCAATCTGTACAACACTGATACCATAAAGCTGTAGAATCGCACACATTGAATATCATTTGAAATTTCAGCACATTCCCTTTCAATAGCGGCTCTTAATTAATCAACGGCTACAGATTTTTTTACCATAAGCTTTATTCTTAAAAAACTCCATAAAAAAGAATTTAGTGGTGTGAGGTCTGGTGATGGCAGTGGATATTCTACAGGAGCCATACACATTATTCACCTGTTAGACAAGCTCTTACTAAAGTAGGCCTTGACATCACGATGATTATTTGATGGAACTTCATCTTGCTGGAAATAAAATTCCTCATCCGCAAAATCTTCAATAATACATAGCTTCAGATTAGAACTTTTAAGAAAACCTAATCTGGAGGGGACTTCATTTTCTCGCCCTTAAATCGGCAATGAAGACAAAATTCAGCGTTTTACTAGCTAATAAAGTGTGGTAACAGTTTTTGCAATATTTTAAGTGATATTATTACTTGGTTAATTAACTAGAAGTGTAAATTTCTCATTTCGTGCAACGTACAACTTATCGCAGTTAAAAAATCTACACCTTTTTTAAAACAATATAGAAATACAAAAATTGTAAATTCTTCTGCGCAATAACTAATTACGTACATATAATAAATTATCTAGAACTGTATGTATATATATATAGCACACTTTATTAGCTGGTAAAACGCTGAACTTTGTCTTCGTTGCTGATTTAAATGTTAAGAAATGAAGGCCCACACCAGATTAGATTTTCTTAAAAACCTAATCTGGAGCCATGTATTATTGAAGATTTCGGTGATGAGGAATTTTAATTCTCGCAAATAATCATTTTGATACAAAGGCCTACTTTATATGTATATATATATATATATATATATATATATATATATATATATATATATATATATATATATATATATATATACATATATATATATATATATATATATATATATATATATATATATATATATATATATATATATATATATATATATATGTATATATATATATGTATATAAGAATACCTTTTTTATTCTATAATTACATTCATTTCTTTAAAGTGTGCTATTACAACGATACAAATATGGGTATCCTCTAATAAATAATAATTGTTGAGATTCTCCGAACTGAACTGTAACATGTCAAATCACCTCTGAATAGTTGTTCGACTTCTTTAATTTATTATCTCAATGTTCATGACATAAATTGGTTCCATTTGCGCGCGTAAACGGTTAGTGCTCTTAAATTAACTTTCATACCACAAAAGCAAAAAATATGCTGCAAAAGGGGACAATGTAAGTACTTGACTACTTACTCTTTTAATACATTTATTTCCTACACCACTTACTAAATACCTAATAGATCTGATCAAAATCTAATGATTGTCATTGTTACACTAGAAACTTTAACTTGTTGACTATTGAATAGAATATTTGACTTGAATAGATAACTTGTGGGAAATCGTTTTTTGATATCAACTTTAACAATTTTTAATTTACTATTATAAATGCGTTACACTTAGCATACACATCGTTTCTAAGTTAAAAAGACTAAAAAATATAATATAATTCGAAAGATGAATATTTGAATGACTGTCAAAAAATATTACAAGACTATATAATATATTACATTTATATCTATACAGATGAATTTGTCTTATACACAAATAGATATTTTTTTATAATCTCTCACAGTGATTACTGTAACGAAATAGCGAATCTTGAAACAAAATTTCTTTGTCTATGTCCATAACTTGATTATTAAATAGTCTAGAAAAAAAGAGTTCCTTTTTTCATTCAAAAATAAATATTTCTAATACACATATGTATATTTGACCTGTCTATTTACAAGGTTGATTGGAAAAACGGAAAATTTTGAAATGCATAATAGCAGCCACGTACAGTTGGCAGCAGTTCACGATACTGATATAGAAACAGATATAACCTTGCTATTTCGTATTGCTAGTTCGGTGGAACGATTCATATTGCGCATTTGCCGTGTTTTACAAAAGTGATAGCAGTCTGACTGCACCTCAAAACTAAATTATACGATTACTTTTCATATAGCTCCAAGCTTAATTTTGGTGTACCATATTATCGCATGGCTTGATGCGGCTGTATTTCTTCGAAGACGAGGTAGGGAATAAGACAAGCGATTTAAAAACCGAAATTAGACTAGTTTTGAAGACTATCTCTATTATCACTACACTATCTTGACTTGTATGTAGTAAACCTATTCTCTCACCTAAGAGGATCTTAACACTATAACTAATTCTAAGGCACTGTTGTTGTAACTACGAATTCACTTTGACTGGTTCTAGTGCGCGCAATTCGCCAGCGCTTGTCCGAGTATAAGAACCATCGGAAGTAATACAATATTTGTATAATATCGTGCAATTTTTCTACAAGAAGTAAATATTTTTAATTATTAATATTTATTCGCCTAAGTAGCACACTCCGCATCGTCCTCATTATTCCTTTTCTTTAGAAACGTAATCCAGTAATTCATAATTAATTTTAAATCATGAACACTGACTAGAAGAATTTCTGCGTAAGAATAAGATCGAACCAGAGAAAATAAAGAAACACGTAAGATTAACAAACCTTTGCATGTCCCAAAACTGTTTTCAATTCGAAGGGAAATTTTATGAAAAAAACAGGGAACTGCAATGGGCAATTGTCTTTCTCCATTCATAGCGGACTTATTTATGAGTAACTTTGAAATTGAATTAAAACATAAGGCTAAATATTTTCCAAGAATCTGGATTAGGTATGTCGATAATATTTCCGCGATTTTCAATACACATAAATGCAACTTGAATGATTTCGTCAAACAGTTAAATTCAAAATTTCCGACAATTAAATTTATAGTAGAAAAAGAAAACAATGACAAGTTGCCTTTTTTTTGGATACCTTAGTCATTAGAAATAATTTTAAAATAGAAATTGATATTTTCCGAAAAGAAACCAATGTCAATAGATTCATCACAGCGGACTCAAATCATAGCATGCAACAAAAGATGGCTTCGTTTAGTTTTCTTATCAATCGCTTGCTTAATTTCCCACTAACAAAAGTAAGATACGAAAAAGAATTGAACTTTATTAGGAATATCACGAGATACAATTGTTTTGATTCAGAGATAATCAATGGTTTAATTATGTTAGGAAGGCCAACATAAGAACAACAATCCGGAATACCACATGCCTGTTACCTCAAAGCAATCGGGACAAGCAGTTTGTATGTTTACCTTTCCACCGTATGACGAAAAATTTAAATAGTGTTTTTAAAGAGCGCGGTTTTCAAGTTACTTTTCGGTCCACTAACTCAATAAAATCCCTTTTAGGAAATGCAAAAGACAAAGTCGAGGATAACAAGAAATCGGGAATATATAGCATTAAATGTTTAGATTGTAGTAAACAATACATCGGCCAAACAAAACTATCGATAGAAACTCGGTATAAAGAACACATCGCGCATATAAAATTCAATCGGCCGGAAAAATCGAGTTTAGCAAAACATGTGTTGGATTGTAATCATAGTGTTAACGCCGATTGCTTGCATTTGATTAAGAACGTGTATAATTATCATTACGTTTTGAAGAATAGAGACCATGTGTTAAACACCGACGGGGATCCGAACAAGTCGCCTCTTCTCGGTCTGCTAAATTGACAGAAAAGGGTAGTGTAATAAATCACATGTAGGTACTTATCGGTCATGTCCGTGTTCCTTTTTTAATGTCTTTCATCCTAGTTTAAGTAAAACAATTTTTAAAAATCTTGTGAAACGAATATACAGTGTACATTTTGGTTCTCAACTGTACGGATCGCGTACGGAGTTTGTTTTCGTACGGGTGTTTTTCGCCGTAGTTTACCAGATGCGACACTTTTTAACTATCTGCTGATGATGACAACTTAGTTGTCGAAATACGTATTCAGAATACGACAAATAATGTGGCAAGGGATTTATATATCAACCTTCACTGATTAACTGCTAAATGCTTTACTACAGCTTAAAACAATCGTTCTATGTGCAACGTTTACCTTTAGAAACAAAAAACATCTTTTCCTTTTAACATAAAACCTTAACACATTCAACAAGTCACATATAACGTAATAATTCATTCAATTGTCGTTTCAGAATTTTTATAATTACTATTGAAAGAATCAAACTAAATAATTCCATTGGCGAAATATATACGCGTTATTTTTACCCTTATTTTTCAGTGCTCTTTTTCTATATTCTCACTGGTTTCGTAATTATTTCATTTATGATGTTAAATTATAAGTTACTTTTGTATAAACGTTTAATAAATCAGTCTCGTTTTCTTAGATACTCTTTGTATTATATTCGATTTTGCTTATATTTTTCTCTTATACAATATTTCCCTCGACGTTATCTCTAGCGCGTCAGTTTTACAATACAGTATAGGTTTCATTATGATTTATAGGCATATTTATTACTCCATTCATATTTTAATCATTTTAATTTTCTTTTCTAAAATTTTCGTATTATACACAGTTAGTCACAGAGAAAACGGAACTTTTTTAAAATAGTAATTCTTAGCGCTATCTATTAAAAAAAAACATGTGTCGGTAAGGTAGATCTTTCACCAATGTTCTGTTAAAATATCATGAAATTGCTTCATTAAAAGCAAAGAAATTGCGCATAAAGTAGCAGTGTGTATTTGGCATTGGTCGAAAAATGAATTTTGAACAAAAAGCAAATATCAAGTTCTGTTTTAAACTCGGTAAATCGTTTACTGAAACGTTTAGTTTGATGAAACAAGTATATGGTGATGCGTGTTTATCACGTACGAGTGTGTATGAGTGGTATAAATGATTTGTAGACGGTCGTACGGACATAAATGGCGACAAACATCCTGGTGCAAAAATTATGTGGTTGCTATGTTGTGCATGAATTTATCAGAAATGAGGCAAAATCCCCATTGCGATACGTGAGAATGGAATTAAATATTTCCAAAGATTCGATTCATCACATTTTGACACAGCCTTTTGGGACTGAGAAAGATTTGTGCAAGATTTGTACCACACAAACTAATTCAATTCAACATTGTACAGACTTGTTTAAAGACTCGAGAAAGGACGAAAACCTCAAGTATTCTATTGTAACTAACGATGAGACGTGGTGTTTCCAATATAATCCAGAGACCAAGCGTCAAAGCTCTGAATGGAAGCATCCAATCGAAAAAAGACCGAAAAAAACCTGTGGAGAAGTCAAAAATGAAGACAATGTTGATTTGATTTTATAATTCGAAAGGCATTAGTGCACAAAGAATTTGTATCAACTAGTCAAACAGTCAACGCTGTATATTTTCTTAGTGTTATGAAGTACCTTTTGGCGCGTATTCGTCGTGTGCGCCCTCATTATCGTGAGAATGTTAGCTGGCTCTTGTTACATGATAATGCACCATCTCATAGCTCGGCGCTTATCACTGATTTTATAACTACAAATGGCATTTTAACCATCAACTATTCACCGGATTTGGCCCCTCGTGATTTCTATCTATTCTCCAAACTACATTTGCCGATGAAAGGATAGCGTTATGCCGACGTCGAAGCAGCTAACGTAAAAGGCGTCGACAGCGATCTTGAAGGATATCTCCAGAGATGATCTTCAAAAATTCATTCGACATGTTAATTGACCATGCAAAACGCTGTATTGAAGCCTAAGGCGACTACTTTGAATAAAATGAATGAATTTTGCCAAAATACTAAGTCTTTTGTTTTTATTTTAAAAAGTTCCGTTTTCTCTGAGAAAGACTGTGTATACTTCAATTTCTTAATTTTCAAAATTATATTGGTATATAGACATATCTAAAGTGGGAAAATTTAAATGTGATTTTTTAAAAATTATTTTATAATCTTAGGTGTAAGGCAATAATTTAAACCAGTATCTTCCTAAGCTATATGATCCTTTATATTAAGATAGATGTCGAAAGATTTACTTCCTCCGTGTCGCACTAGCGAAGCTTTAACTTGTCAATGTTGTTTATCTTCCATTTATCAAGGTGACAAATGCCCGGATTCTAAAGTAGTTTCGAAGATCCGAACTTGGATAATAACTTAAATCAATGATTTATACTCGTCAATTACAATAAATTTTATTGAATTTACTAACTGTATTTATTAAATTATTTATGATATCAATTTATCAATACTAAACTAGTCTAATAAATTTTGTATCATAATTAATATTAAATAGTTACGTTAAACGCAATAAAAAAAAATCTGTATTAGAATTATCGGCACAAATAGATAATTTTATCAAAACTATATAACTCAATTAAATATCTGTTAAAGGGTAGTTAAAAGAAATATCAAGTATATTTAAAGTTCTGGTTATATCGAAACTGTCCCATCATGATATTGAATTTAGAATAACTTACAGTAATCAATTCAGTAATCTTCTGATGGAGAAATTTTAAATTTAACTTATAGAGATTAGAGCCCACATAAATTTATTGAAACTGAATTGTATGCAGATGATATTAGTATGTAAATGGCAATATAACAATTGATGATTATATCTTTTTATTACACAATTACCCAAAGAAAAATCATATTATAAGGTTTTACCACCAGATATAACACATCCAGACTATTATTTGTTTGAGGATTTTATAATGGTCATGATTTGAACCAAATAATTTAACATAACTAGAGAAGAGAAACTTCACAATGAATTCACATATGAAATGAAAAATTGATTATGTTAAATGGCAACTTCTTCTAAAATTATTACGAAATATAGAGTAACAATCACCAGGGTAGGTAAAACAACTGTAGTATACCATCAAGTAGTTTGTTTCCAATTTACAACAATTTTGTGGTTTTAGTTGTTTGCCATTATTAACATGTAAAAAGCAAGTTGCAGTTGATGACATGAATGCCAATATTATGCAAAGCAGTTATTTAAAAGAAAAATGGTCATAATGATTAATTAAACATTCAATATTTTTCCGTTTTTGATTCTATTTTGTGGGCATATTTTAAATTATTATAAATAGCTTTATTAAATATAACCGAAAATTCAACTAAATTCTTACATCTTTTGTTTTACCGCACGTTTTACCCGACATTATATACAAGGTGTTTCAAAAAGAATATACGTATTTCGAATGCATATATTTATTAAACTTGTCCTTGTCACTGATGTTATGGCAGTACGAATCCGGTTTTTCATCTCTACCAGGTTCTGTGGGAGTGGTGGTACACAAACGTTGTCTCTAACGAAACCCCACAAAAAGAAGTCACAGGGTGTCAAATCCGGTGACCGTGGAGCCCAGCTGAGACATGCTCCTTGACGACCAATCCAACGGTTCGGTAGAGTTTCATTCAGATATTCACGCACTTGGCGACTCCAGTGAGGGGGTGCCCCGTCTTGTTGAAAAATTAAGTTGTCTTCGTGCAGCCTCGGAAACGACCAGTTTTGTAACATAGCGAGATACTGCTGACCGTTAACCGTGTTAGAAGACCACTCAAAAACTACAACCGCATGCTCTAATAAAAATTTCTTAACATTCTATCCTATATGTTTTGGGTTACTGTCAGATTATACCTACGTAAGAGGTAATGACTGTTTTAGATACGATATAAAAACATTTTCCAATGTCAATAATTATTGTCCATAATTCCGGTTCTGATGTATAAAAATACATCAAACCTACACCATGGCATGAAAAGCAAGCTCATACTTTGACATCACTTCATTCATACTTAATAGTTCTTATGATACATTGCTTGTTAGAGGGGCGCTGAATACAAAAGCGACCATCAGACCAAAATTTATGTAACAGTATCTGCCTCCATTCTACTAAAGTTTAGTGTAGTAGTCTACACTATTCTAGTAGCTTACGACTAAATTACAGCCTCACTGCCCTGTTCATTACGTTTATTTTCTCAGGCACTGCTGAAATATACCCCATGATATAGGTGTTTCAATCTCATTCATTTCTCTTTCAATGTCCGCGATACTTTTAAAGAAATTATTTGTATTCTTCTGTCCATTTTAGCAAATATTTTCCGAAGTCATAATTTTCGCAGTTGTTTCATTACATTTAAAATATTTTACCGAACGTTCGTCCATTGTTCTACAACAGTTAGAATATGCTGCTATCTTGCGGGATGACTTTTACTGTTTAATTAAAGTTATTATTTCCTTGGCCCTGTGTGCAAATCTTTTTGTCTATGTCGTATAAATATATTATTTTTTAACTTTGTTTTGATAATAATAAGTAGTATTGTAGAAATTATGTATAAAATGCAGTTTTCATATACAAAAGACAGTCCGATGTATCAAAATAAATTTTTGCCAGCAAAAATTATTCGAACGCTAAGTACTTCTAAAGAAATGTTTCATGTTTTGTAATAAAATACAGTCATGTTGCTACAATTATTTTAGAAGCGTTTAAACTTGTAACAAGTTTCTTACACAAGCATAATTAGATACATATATAAAAGTAATGTGTCACAGTCATAGTCAAAATGATGCAGTGCTATAAGAATTATATATTGTTGAAATTATATAATATAACAAGAAATCGTTTTTGAAAAAGAATTAAACACATTGAGGTTTTGTTATAACAAAATTAAAAGACAATTTATTAACACAACACAATTAATAATAAGAGCTATGTTAAAAACTCATAAATCAATGTCACATCAATGGTGCATTTATTGAAATACATTAATGAACAACGTATTATTTCCTTAATATTTGGTAAGATTGCTCTTTGCTTGAATAATTGCCTTTACTCTATTTGGAACAGATTCCACTAAGTTTTTCGTCTAATCTGGAAAAATTGTTTGCCATTCACTGTACATGTACTTTGCTTGTATATAAACCCAGGACAGCAAATATTCGAGAGTCTTACGAATAAAACTCTATGTGCCAATGTGAATGATAAATGTCAAAAATTATTAAAAATTTAGCCACCTACGTATTTTATAAACAAATTATGCCTGTACTATCTGCTTCTGGGTTTCCGGACTGGAATCGCGTCACTGGTATAACTGCCGTCGTTTCATACCCACTGGTATGAGACATCTTCAGGGCTCAAACAGTTTCAGTGCGACAAACAGTAGCAGTAGGTGAGCCCTGAAGATGTCTCATACGAGTGGGTATGAAACATCGGCAGTTATACCAGTGACGCGGTTCCAGCCCGGAAGCCCAGAAGCAGATAGTATGGACCACGACCGCGGAAGTCTACGTACTAAGTTATGCCTGGTTATTTCAATGAAATTTTTAAAACTTGTATATTAAATAAATTAATTGGTCAATGCGAATATAGACTGCCCACCTTTAATGTGAATAGAAATAGAAATACTGTATTTGTACTGGCACAACCAGGATTTCGGCAGTAGACAATAATACTGCACGAATATTTGGATTAAGCAAAATCCTGTTACTACAGCGAAAGAGGCTGGTATACTTTTTAAATATTATTTATTATTTGAAATTTTTGAATATAGTTGTATTTACAGACGAGAAAGTGTTTCAATCATCAAAAATGACCAAAAATTATATGTGCGAATGTATATCAGTATATAAATAATAATAATAAAAATAATTTCGTTTCACTTTTTTGTATATCGTAAAAAATACTATAATACGTAAAATTTAAAAAACTGTAAATATACGAAGGAGAACATATAAAATGAGAAAACTTCACAATTGTCTTTAAAAAAATGGCACAATTTTTAGAAAAATAAATCAGCGAATCTAATAGCGAACGATTATTCAACAACCTGGTATTCTTGACACTTGTCAAGACAAAACAGTCAAATATTAATAAAAAAAAACTATTTCCCACGTTCTTAAAAATACTTATAAGACTTGACCTATTTTTATGTGACACCAATTGTATGTATGTATACGTATATATACAACATACATACAATAAATACATACTATAGTTCTTGGGTTGTTTTCTATGTATACGGCAGCAGTAATTATTAAATTTAATTAAAGCTGACCGAGCCTATAGATTTATATCTAATGCGCTATTAACCTGATAAAAAGGAGAAAAATGTAATATAACAATATGTGTATATACAAAATATTTTTAGGTAGTCAAATATTCTGCAAAGCATAAGAAAAGTAACTTTATTAATATTATATTTAATACCATAAATAAAATACTATTATTAAGTCTGAATTACAATATAGATGTAGTAAATAAATGTTAGTCTAATTTATTAATAGAGCATAATTTTCAAATGAAGGATGTACAACAAGACAACGCGTGGAAGTTAAGTTTAATAAAGCAAAAAGTTCTGGTACTTTATGTAATTCAAAAAGATCAGATAACTCAATCACGTGATGATGTAACTATTAATTTCTAAGAATCTCAGATTCGGTGAATATACAATTAGCTAGTTCAAACATAAATTACTCCACCTCACATGGGTGCAGTAATTAATTACAATGAACAAAACACGGTTAAATACAATTATAACATTGAGAACATATAAAACTAATAAATTGACGGCAAAATTGTATTCAAGTATTATAAATATGAGTATGTAAAGATATGCACATATATCATTAATATTTAGTGATCTTAGTTACTTCTTTTTCTTAGTATTTCCTTATGCATCTTAAGTATTTTTTTAATTAATATGTTTCACATAAAGATGTTTTTTTCATACATTTGGCTGGTTATACATAAGTACAATTTGAAACTTGAAGATCCTTTTAATTTCTTATATTAACAAATCACTATATAATAACAGCACAGACACGGGTACGCATTCGTTCGTTCATTCGTCTGTCCACAAGAACTTGTTGGTACTCGAGAGGAGTTGCGAGGAAGGGGGATATAGTGCCGCGACATAGTTTCTAAAACGTTGTTCAACGCATTAATTGAACAATATTCCAACGGCGACAATTAAAATAACACCATTGCGTGCTTCTGTAATTATTATAACTATTATAATTGTAATACTACGAGGGTAGCCGTTTATATTTCGGGAATAGCAAACAAAAAAAATTTTTGTTATCGAAAATTGTTTTATTGCTTTTCAAAATATTCTCCTTGAAAATCAATGCACTTTTGCATTCGTTTAAACCAATCCGAAAAGCATTGTTGCCACTGTGAAAGCGGTATCTCCAAAACCTGAGTTTTGAATGCCCTCATCTGCCTCTTCTGGCGTAGAAAACCGTTGACCACGAAGTTTATTCTCCACGAGTGGGAACAAAAAGAACTCACACGGTGATAGATCAGGGCTGTACGGTAGACGGCTCATCAATTCAATGTTTTGCCCGGTCAAATATTCAATTATTTGAATCGACCTGTGAGAGCTCGCATTGTCATGGAGGAGAATGATCTGTCGTTTTCGGTTTGTTTTTTTTATTTCTTCAAAAACTTTTGGCAAACAAATAGTTGTGTACCATTCGGAATTGACCGTTCTAGAACTCTCTAAAGACACGGTTGCAACGTGACCGGTTTTTCCGAAAAGACAGGCGACCATTTGTTTTGATGTGCTTCGAGCGCGAACAATTTTTGTTGGTTTTGGCTCATTTTGGAATACCCACACAGCGGACTACTGTTTACGTGTGACGACTTTATAGATGTTCTTTGAAGCACCGCCATTGTATTTTTTGTGCATTTCTTGGCACCAATCGACGCGAATCCTTTTTTGAGCGATTGTTAAATTACACATGTGGTACCCAACGTAAACATAGCTTCTTAATGGCTAAATGTTCACAGAGGATCTTATGCAAGCTGGTGTTACTAATATCTAGAGATCTCACGGTATGCCATATGACGGTCGTGCATTATCAATTCAGACACTGCCTTAATGTTTTCCGACACAACATTTGTGGGACGACCTTCACGAAATTCGGAATGCAAAAGTTCTTTGATTTTCAAGGAGAATATTTTGAAAAGCAATGAAACTATTTTCGATAATAAAATTTTTTTTTGTTTGCTATGTCGAAATATAAGCGACTACCCTCGTATAATAATAGTCACACCAGTTGTCGAATAGTCAAAGTAAGACAACATTTTATAAATATTTAGTTAGGATTTTTAATAATTTAGATTATTGCAAGTAGACTGCTCAAATCAGTTAACGGAAATTTCATAAATTTTAAAAAGTGTCAATTTAATAACATTTGCAAACAAATATGAAATAAATGCTGCGTTTTCAGCGTAGGAAAATACAGAGATATTCAATATAAATAAAAATAAAACACTCGCTTTGTTGGTATTTCTGTTAATTATTTAAACAATGTTTCACCAAAAAAACTGACTGCTACATCCGTCAATAACACTAAAATATTCAATTTAACAGAAGTTTTATTGCAATAATTCGTACAAAAAAATAGTGATATGTATGATCTCCATGAAGAACTAAAAACATTTACGATCCTAATAGCATAGACTGGGTTAGCATATTAACATTTCTTCGGGAGAAATATCCTACTCCTCTCTGACAACAATTAGTAATGCCTGAAGCGTGGTGGTTTATTTCGTGCAGCAACACATTTCATATCATAGCAAGCGTATTTTATTAGATTATTATCTGAAACATTGACTGACTACTCCATTCTCTCTATATCAACTTCATCAGTCCAGTTGTTCGCGATGTTTGCTCGATGAGGACCAGCATTATCGTCCATAGAAATGAATTATTCTCTCACTACTGCTACAGAAAATAAAGGGTTAATGAATTATATCCAGACATGTTTATGTAATGATAGCTTCTTCTTTATTAAATAATGGTCGGTGTGCTTTCCAGTACTTACAGTACTTATCTCGGTCTATATTATTATATCACCACCGTTATATTGAAGCCTTTCCTAGACACATTCTAGGTTATTGCATGTATCAACTTCACGCCAAATCGGAACACTTATTATCACCTATTATCTGGCTGCAAGATATATCTGGATCCGTCACTGAATAATACTCCTCTCTTACTATTTTAGATTACTAATAACTGTGAATTTGTATATTTTTATATTTGCATTATTTTAAAAAGAACATAAAATCTTGAGATTGTTCCGTCTTCATAATAAAAATATTCAATGTTCTCTTAATTTAATTATGATTTTTAAATGCTTATATACGAGATATTAAATTAACAGAAAAATAGTTAGCAAATGAATTCATCTAAAGTTCGAATCATTGCATCTGTTGTAAAAAAAACGCAATTTTAGTAAAAGTTACTAGAAAATAATAATAAATATTAGGAAATTTCTAATGATGGAATTCTTAAGTAGAACTAATTGCTAAGGCAATTAATATAATGGTAATCTAAGAAGACTAACATTGTACAATATTAAAATTCGAAGTTTTAAAAATAATTAAATAATAGTATTTTGATTATTGCATGTATAAGCAAACAACATTACCTAATGAACAGAATATGTAGTGATCATAATAGGATTTTCTTGTGATATTAATTAGCGTAAAAGCACATATCCACCTAGCTATCATAAAAACAACTAAAGTGTTGCTTAATAACGTTCAATAACAGGAACATATTTCTTCTTACGTCTCAAATTTGACTTAAATTTGTTCATTATTTTATAGTTAAGCGTTTTGCCACAAAAAGTAATAAAATTAGAACATCCCTGTGTAATCAAATTTTTAACAAAGAAACAGAATTCTCGTAAAACTATTCACGAACAAATAACTGCAGTATATGAGGAAGAAGCTCCTATCTTAATCCTTCGCTATCAGGCAGCTTCTGTGAGGTCATCAATCCATTAGGGAAAAGAAGTATGTGATACTTGATGAATTTGAAGTCGTTAATCCTCTAGAATCTAAAACAGGTGTACATAAAGTTGGAGCACTATATTTTACGTGCCGAAATTTAGTTTTTTTTCTTAATTGTAAATTATTCGTTGGATGCGAAGTCTTTTTGTTTAAATGAAATTTTCTTCATAATTGTACGTTATCTGAAGTCTCTTGAAAATGATTGTATACAGCATGCTTCATTTGATGCCCCTATATATGAAAGAATCCTTTGCCTACCACATGATGATTTGGGTGGTAACTCGTTGTTTGGAATATGTTGATATTATGCATGATATACTAGAAGGTTCTGTTCGAAGTTAAACTATTATTAAAATTGTTATAACTCTCAACCCGGTTAAGGAAGGAGGAGAGAAATAAAATAGCTGATAAGGTCGTACCGGAGTGTATTGATGCCGATAAACAGTCTAAAAATACTACGTAAAGCTAACTGACTGATAAACCATCTACCAGCTCTGTCAGCAAATTCTGTCCCAGAAAGAGGACAGGGTGAGCGCGAGTTTCCAACGCTTCCAAACTGTTTCTTTTGGCTAAGTGTAGAATGCCCCTACAGAAATTGAGGGGAGCGATAGGTTTGCTCCCTATTCTTCGTTAAATTTTTCATTGCGAAAAAATTCGAACAAAAGCCTCGAATGAAACAAGCTCACGACGAACACGGCAACGTACAAGAAATAAGCACAAAAGAGATAGAAGTATTCAAATAATTATCAACATAGAACATGGATATAGTAGTTCTTAGCGACACAAAGGACAAAGGAAATGGGAATGAAACAAAAGAAGAATATGTTTACTTCTGCAGTGGAGTGAGGAAAAAAGTGTTTCTATAGCCATTAAAAATAAGTACGTGAGGAACGTACAAAATTAGTCTGCCGGAGTTAAAACTAAGACGACAAGATCTAGTAGTAGTCATATAGTAGTGGTAGTCATATAACGCCATCGTTTAGGTGAAGGAAAATTATTTCGAGGTATTAGAGGAGGTCATACGTACCTTTGGAAATCGGAAATATATATTTCTTCTTGAAGACTTTACTGGTCACGTAAACAACATGATGCAGTAATAGGAGAATATCAAGAAGGAACACATTTTACAGAATTATATCAGCAACAATCGTAAAAATACAAAATGTGTTTTTTAAACATAAAAAAATACATGAATATATGTCGGAACAAAAGACAAAAATTCTAAAGTCTATTATCGATTACCGCTTAACCCGGCAACAGTCATGAACAAAAATTATTGAAGTCAGATCTAAAAGAGGTGCAATCTCCGGATCAGACCATCATTTACTAAAGACTATGGTTCTTATAAAACATAAAAAGACAGAACTAAGAAGAGAAATTGAATCACAAGCAATTTTGGAAACCGAACAACCTGTATATAATTTAGACAGCGTTTATGACGACTCTACAGTTATAAACTAAAAAATGGAAAACGTACATATGGAATGACCAGGAAAAATGCTTCATACACTAAAAATGTATTTATATCAAGCACCAAAGAAGCTCTAGGAGAAAAGAAAATAGAAAAAAGAAAAAGCGACTGCTTGTGGAATGAAAGATTGAAAGACATAATAAATCAGAAGAAAGAACTATACAATAAATGGCTAGCTACAAGTGACCAAGAAGACAGACAAATGTCCAGGAGATACTGCTGTTTGGTAAAAAAAGAAATTGTAAAGAAGAAAAATAACTATGGGAAAGGAAATATCATGAAATACATAGACTACTAGGAAGCTCTATGTCTAGTGCGACCTGGGAAGCAATAAGAACGCTGAAAATAAATAGAAATGAAAAAGTGAAGATAGACTAATATTAACTACGACCCACAAATATTTCAAACTAAATGTGACCTTTTCACTACTGACGAAATAAAAAAACAATATCGAAAATGAAAAACAATAAATCAACTGATCCTAAAGGTATACCAGTCGAACTTCCAAAATTTGCTCCCGCAATAGTGCTAGAAAACTTAACACTAGTATTTAATAAATGCCTAAATGGAGAGGAAATACTATCCGAATGGAAAATAGCTTATATCAGCTCAATACATAAAAAGGGAAACAAAAAATGTAAAAAGATTGTAAAAATTACAGAGTTATTACTGTAATAGCTTCCATAAGTAAATTCTACGGCAGGATTTTACGAGATAAGTTAGAAAGCCAGTATGAAGACTAGAAGGTAAAGGAGATCGTGTATCGACAACTTATTTTGTAAAAAAAGAAGAGAAATATGGGGAGAGCATATAGGAGCCCATTACATCTGGTTTTTGTTGATTTAAGAAAAGCATACAACACTGTCCCAGTAAAAAAACTTTGGGAATCTTTGAAAGAAAACAACATATATCGTCAATACATCAACGCGGTAAAAACCTATAAAAGAAACATTAGCTGTATTAAGGCAGGACTGTAACTTTCAGAATACTTTCAAACAAGCAAGAGTCTGAGACAAGGACATTATCTGTCTCTTACGCTTTTCAAGATTTATATAAACTCAGCCCTGAAATATTGTTTCAAAAAAATGTAAAAAAAAACGAGAGTCCAAATTAGAGAAGGAAACGTTACTACCTTATTATTTGCCGACGACCAGGTTATTCTGACGGAAGACACTGAAGATGTGACACATATGATTAGAAATCTGGTGAAAATTCGTATATATCCATACCTTCTTTATATATTTTATGCATCAATTCTTAATACACTTTTCCCGTCCTCTTCTTTTGTATTCACATATAGATGAAGTATATTCATAGATATATATTCCAATTATAATTGTTCTTTATTCACTATCACATGTAGACGTATTTTCTTTAGAATTCAAAGTTGTAACTTTTAATACATTTACCATAGTACAATATATACTTCTTTAGTACATAATTTCACCACATGTGTTAACTTAATGTTCATTTACATACCATTATGCGTTATAGCATATAAATATTATTATTATTACACTTTAATATCTGTAATTTAACTGGAAACAATTTGATATACAATATTTTAATTTTCCATTTATTTAATTATAGCATTATATAAGTATTAAGTATCAATCATATAACCTTCAAATTATATTGTTTAATACAATTTTTTTATTGACATTAATGAATATTCTTTCTTATAACAATAATCATCAACAACAATTTTGGACCAACTTGTACTGACATTTACGTGTTCGTTTTTACAACAGCATTTGGAGTTGAATTTGATGGAGCCTGTGGTTGATTGACTTGATCAATAAGGTTGATATATCATATATGATCAGTGCACATCTTGGTTTTGAACGGTGAGGATCGCGTACGGAGTTTGTTTTTTCGTGCAATTTTTTCGCCGTGTTTTACCAGGTGCGACACTTTGAAATTATCTGCTGATGATGACAACTTGGTTGTCGAAATGCGTATACAGAATTTACAAATAGTTAATTGTGGAAAGGGGTTATATATCAACCTTATTGATAAATACAACAGCATTATTCAATCAACTATCCCTATCTTGTTTTAGAGAGTCCTTTATATACGAGACTCAAACTAACCAATTAAATTAATGGATTAATAAATAAACAAATGCATATCAATAAATTTTTCTTCAATTTAACGATTTCAAAATACATTTAATATTAACTTTGGAAATACAGTGCATATTCATATTCTACGTTATTAAATTGGTAAATATTACATAACGTTTACATTATAAAATCATTTTACATATACCTTAAAAATTCAAAATTTGTCTTATTAAAATAATGATACTATTGCAAATACCGTATTGTTTCCTTAATATTTCCAAATTGTATTTTGTTGAAAACTTATCCCTATTTTTTATTGTCCCAAAAAATGTTCTTATTATATTTTTACTTTATAATGATTTTGCGTCATTTTTAGATAGTACTAATTACATTATAAACAAGATGTATGATAAAATCAGGAATGTTTTCCGATCACATGATCACTGTCGTATGAAATAAGATGTCGACAGGAAGTGAAGATGTAAAATTAAATGCTATATTTATATTGCTGTCAGATGCGATAATATACTATGTAGCTAACTTATAAACCTGTAAATAACAAATGTAAAAGCTGCCTACGTAGTTTAGCTAAGTAAAACTTACAAGGGCGATGAAATAAATATAATAAATTAGCTGTTAGAACAATAACAAATAACAGGGGTAAAATACAAGGAATATAACAATATCGGAACCGTAGAAAAGACGAACTTCATAAGCCAAAAATCAAAACACAATTTTATTTGTATTATACACATGTGTATATAATACACATGCTCTGCATACGTCTATTTCTATTTTTTCACGATTTCTTGACAAGACGTAGCGCGTAACTCTATTAGAAAAACGTTTGCACCCTTTCATTCTCCAACACATGTGACTACCTATGAATTGGTCAAATGCCGGTATATGTTCGTATTTTGCAGCGTTATTGACACACCGGCAAACTTTGGTGGTTCCAACATTACATTTATAGATGCATTTATAAGTTTATTTACATATGCACCTTAACTGTAAGTGTAAGTATATTCATCATACTTCATCAACTTAATAACTCAAATATCTTAACTTATGTACTTTACAGTTTTTATGAAATTTCAAATAGTATTTAACATATATCTTTATTAACTTTTAACAAAGCATGAATATTATTTCTTAATATTTGTATATTCATATCTCTTGCATGAAACATAACTATATATATATTGGGTCTGGGAAAAAGTTCGTGGCGTTTTTCCCGATAGATGGCATTGGTTGCCGATAACTAAAGAACAACAAGTCACAGCGACACCACCGACGGCTCGTTTTTTAGATGACCTTCCGAACGTTAGTTTGAGCGTAAAAACATTGTAATCGGTGCAGTGGTTGGAAAGTTATTCGCACTTGAAAATGGAGAAGAATAATGAGAAATTTCGCTATATTCTGCAATATTATTATGATAAGGGGAAGAACGCTGCGCAGGCTTGTGATAAAATTTGTGCTGTGTACGGTGAAGGTACTTTATCGAAATCTGTTGCGCGGAAATGGTTCGCTCGCTTTCGTTCTGGAAATTTCAATGTGAAAGATGAGTCACGCTCCGGTCGTCCAATCACTGAAAAATCTGATGAAATTCTTGAAAAAGTCCAACAAGATAAGCATATCAGCAGTGTCGATATTGGCATGGAGCTAGGCATTGACCACAAAACTGTTTTGAACCATTTACACAAAGCTGGTTACAAAAAAAAAAGCTTGACGTATGGGTTCCTCATGAGTTGAGCGTGAAAAACATGATGGACCGAATTAACATCTGCGATGCGCTGCTGAAACGGAATGAAATCGAGCCGTTTCTGAAACGTTTAATAACCGGAGATGAAAAATGGATTACGTACGATAATCGGAAGCGTAAAAGATCGTGGATAAAGGATGGTGAGCCGTCACAAGCGTTCGCTAAGCCAACATTGACGCCAAAAAAAGTGATGCTGTGTGTATGGTGGGACTGGAGGGGAGTCGTCCACTACGAGCTACTTCCAACTGGTCAGACGATTGATTCTCAACTCTACTGTGCACAACTAGAGAGATTACGCCAGGCGATTGAAAGAAAACGGCCCGAATTGATTAATAGGAAAGGTGTTGTCTTCCATCATGACAACGCCCGACCACACACTTCTTTGATGACCCGTCAAAAATTGAGAGAGTTTGGTTGGGAAGTTTTGATGCACCCACCTTACAGTCCGGATATAGCACCCTCTGACTATCATCTGTTTCGATCTCTGCAGAACTCTCTCAATGGAATTAAGTTGGTTTCAAAAGAAGCCTGTGAAAACTACTTGATTCAGTTTTTCGACCAGAAACCACAGAAGTTTTTCACCGATGGGATCATGGATCTACCAAAAAAATGGCGAAACATTGTCGATAATAATGGAGCATATTCGGTTTAAATGAATTCGTCCACGCGCCATGCGGGGACCAGTTGAATTTTACTGAAAAAACGCCACGAACTTTTTCCCAGACCCAATATATGTCAGTAAACAGTAAATAAAACAAAGTCTATCCTTTTTCCCATAAATATTTTATTATATTGTTAGAAAATGATTTGTACTAATGGTTAGTGTTTTCTACATGACATATGTATTTAAAGATCAAATTTGTTGCGAAAAAACGAAAAAAGCATTTCATATATGAAGGTGATAACATCATAATGTGTATTAAAATGATACCTAATATATATGTATATATATATATATATATATATGTATATATATATATATATATATATATATATATATATATATATATATATATATATATATATATATATATATATATATATATATATATATATATATATATATTAGGTATCATTTTAATACACATTATGATGTTATCACCTTCATATATGAAATGCTTTTTTGTTTTTTCGCAACAAATTTGATCTTTAAATACATATGTCATGTAGAAAACACTAACCATTAGTACAAATCATTTTCTAACAATATAATAAAATATTTATGGGAAAAAGGATAGACTTTGTTTTATTTACTATTTACTGACATGTGTTATATATTGTTTTATATATATATATATATATATATTGTTGCAACCACCAAAGTTTTCTGCACACATGTGTCACGTATAATATAGATAAAATAGTATTTTGACTTTTGACTTATGAAGTTTGTCTTTTCTACGGTTCCGATATCGTTATATTCCTTGTATTTTACCGCTGTTATTTGTTATTGTTCTAGCAGCTAATTTATCATATTTATTTCATCAGCCTTGTAATTTTACACTTGGGTAACCTACGTAAGCAGCTTTTACATTTGTTATTTACAGGTTTACGGGTTTGGTATACATGCATCTGACAGCAATACAAATATGGTATTTAATTCAACATGCTCACTGTCGACATCTTATTTCATACGACAGTGATCACGTGATCGGAAAACATTCGTGATTTTCCCTATATATATATATATATACATATGTATATAATATAAAGTGAAACACTTGTGTGTTAAATAGTAAATAAAACAAAGTACATAAATATTATTGAAGTGCATATTGCACGAGCAAGAAAATGTTGCTAGCAAGTGATTTGTACTAATGGTTAGCGTCTTCTACATGAAATGTGTATTTAAATATAAAATTCGTTGCGAAAACAGCATTTTATATACAAAGGTGATACACCATCACGTGTATTGAAATGATACCTAATATGTTCTAAAATGACAATATAGTATGTATTAAAACGACACATTGATGTGGACCACAATGATACTCTAATATGTACTAAATTAACACACACACGAGTCTGTACTAAAATGTCATACAAATGTGTACTAAAATGGCACTCTAATTGGTACTAGAATGGCACTCAAATTTGTACTAAAGTGACACTCCAATAGGCATCAATATGACACTGTGATATGTATTAAACTAACCTAAGGTATATACTAATTTATATTTAAATGCGTAAAATTTTCGACAAATTCACATTGTATATTTTGGTACTTAGAAAGTAGTAAAATTGTCACATTAATCGTAGTAAAAAAATGACATTATTTTGTGTGGTCTTACATAGACACACAGCGGTGTCAAAAGCTTTCCATAGTGTACATGCGTTACATAGAAAAACAAGCTCAGCTTCTCTGAGAAGTTCAGAAGCCTAACATGATCCTAATAATAACTACATTTAATAAAACCTCTTTTTAGTTTCACAATCTATGAAATCTATATGTTATTTAAATATTTAACATGTCAATAGTTGACTGTGTACCTATTTTTATTGTAAGTTATTTAGTTGCCTTAGAAATACAAATCATTCTCCGAGTTTAAGTACCACTAGTAAACCTTTACTCTCTCATTTATACATACAATTATACTGTACTGTATTACTTTTACCGTTCTATAATTATACATTTTTAATTATAAATCAAAGTTGACGTACAAATAGTTGTCTGTTTACAAAACTATCAAGAAGTCTTTAATGTATATATGTACACAAGTCTTGAGCAAATATGTGTTATGGAATTTAGACAATGTATGTATAGGAGGTTAGATTAGAGATTACACTAAATATGAGGATCTGGCGACGCTGTATTTATTCTCCATAAACTATGAAATTCATTCACAACGTGGGACGAACTGTAGCAGTTTATTCTTTTAATAATTATATTATATACGTCACGACTTTCAAATAGTGGTGGTGCTGACTTTATTTAATTGAATTTAAAACAACTGTTAAAAGAGAAACATCTTCCATAAAATTTCTCTTTGTGAATATAGGCCTTTTGACAATACAGTATTTTTTGCTAATTTTATTGTTAAAACTTTCTTTCGACACATGACAGGAAATTCTTTCTAATTTAAGCAATAAAAACTTTCAAAATTACTAACGCATACTATTTACTGAAGCATATAATCAAGTTGTCACTTTCAGATGAATAATAACTGATATGAAATCAAGTAAAGAACTTATAGAAGTTAGTAACTATCAATATTTAAGACTATATATATGCGTAATTGCAAATTATGAAATATTTAACCTTTTTTTAGTAATAACGTAGGTAATACGAACTCGTTGGCAGTATTTTAAAATATCTAAATTTTCAACGGGTTCCTAAAATTTTGGTCAATGACTGCACACATGTGAGTTTATGACAAAAATTACGCATTTATCAGATCGCTTCGAATCTAAAATATTAACTAACGTGAAGATGAAAATATTTGCCATTAACTCTGATTTGGCACGTATATGAAATGATCTCTCTAGAGAGAGATTCTTTTACATAAATTCCATTACGTTTACTCTCAACAATTAAACTAAATTTTAAATATTTAATCTACCAATGTATGATTAAATATTTTTTAGTTTCTAGACGGAGTTTTAAGATAATTCTTTTTTATATATTAGTTAGCATTTGAACTTGGTTACGTCTACTACACTTAGTTTACGATATGTTGCCAAAAGTATTAAATATTCCGTGAATGGTGTCTACCATCACATGTTATTGACCGTCTAAATATGTATGTTAAACATTCTACGGAGCTTGGCATTACTTGTAAGTAAGTTGTTATCGTTGTCTCATACAGACATATGTGTATATGTTGGAGTCTAAAACAATCAAATCTGTATAAATGTATATGAATATATATATATATATATATATATATATATATATATATAATAAATTTATATATTTATATATAAATATTATGTATCGAAAATACTAAATAATTCAACGGGTGAGCATAGGTATGCATAAGCACAATGTTCGCGGAAAATTCCTTTCCATGGCTTTCATCGCTCAGACATCTGGCAAGAGAATACGGATTTTCGTTCTTGCACCAGACTAGTTAGTATGCTTGCGAATATCAAAACAACTTTTTCTTTAGCCCACATCAAGTAACACATTCAATATTTACACTGCAAATTTATCATCGGTCACGATAAATAGTGCGCCTGTTTATTTTCCGGTTCATAATTGCACAGTATTGTTAAATAATAATTAAACTAGGTTTTTATTAATAA
Source organism: Dermolepida albohirtum (assembly GCA_031893035.1). Classification (NCBI taxonomy): domain Eukaryota; kingdom Metazoa; phylum Arthropoda; class Insecta; order Coleoptera; family Scarabaeidae; genus Dermolepida; species Dermolepida albohirtum. The sequence goes on from JAVIWB010002908.1 coordinate 23,652, forward strand.
CCTGTGGTAACAATCGAATTATACAAATGTTTCACAAAGATATGAAAAGGTGTGCAATTTTTCGCTAACGGGAAATTTTAATTTTTCCTCCACAAAATTAACAATTTCAAAAGTGGTAAGGTATATATAATTATTTTATTATGCCTAGAAGATTCCATTGTTTTAATAGGTTATGTAACGTTGCTGTTGTTAAAAAGATTAACAGCAAAGGCATTAGTATGATGTTCAAATAGGTAAATTGTGACAGTTGTTGTCCACTAAGAGAATGGGCGTATTTTTCTAGGAAACTTTAAATTCAAATGTTGAAATTTTAGTTAATTGTCCTTAATTCTCCAGATTTATAACCAGTCTTATATGTTCTTGGAAGCATCTTGTAATTTTTCAGATGCCCATCTGTGAACATAACTTCTTGCCAAAATTGTCGCGTAATCGGCAAATGTGGGACTAAAATGATCTAACGTCTGTGGAATACTAACAGTATATAGTGTGTACACTACAAGTTCCAATAAAGGTCAGTTACTTCTTGATATTTTACCACGAGGTATTGATTTGTTAAATATTTTTTCCAATATCTAGTAGAAAATAGTTGGGTAGTGAATTTTTATTTTATGAAGAAATTGCTCTCGCCAAATTTCGTCAAGCTCTTGTCTATCTAGAATCGCAGCTGAGAAATATATTCTGCTTTCAAAAGTGTTATCTATTTGTTCTACTATTCGATGGATGTATTCTGTGGTTACATGCCGTTCTATAACTTCAATTTTTCCCTGATATGATCTTTTGCAATTTGAGGATTTATTCTTTTCAAGGAATAGCTTTTCAAACGGCTTTTATAGAACGTATAAGTGTTGTTACATCTCCTGTAGACTTCTCAGGTATTGGTATGATTACACTTTGAAGAACTTTCCATTGAGATGTCATTAAATATATAAGTAATATCTCTCATTCCTTTTTAGGTAGCATTTTATCATTGACCCAGTAACTAGATCGTGATTCGATACTTTCGTGGTCTTGATTTTTCTATTGATAGCGCTATTGACTTCACTTAGCATATATACAATGTAATAAGAAAAGAATCACTTGCACATGCTTCTAATAGAAAATATCGTTTGCTAAGAGCACTCTTATGTTAAAATTTTAGTTTTTGTTTCTCCCATTGAATCCGCAATCAAAAGGAACTAAAATACATTTTTCAGATGTTAGTAAATAACTTAACGTAGTAACTATATACAGAGTATTTACGGTGACTTATCCAAAGCCGATCGCTTTGCAAAGTTATATGTTTGTTGGTATATACGTAGTTACGCACTTACTACATCGGATTCTATCCTGTCGCGCCAATAAAAATTGACCGTTAGAGTCACCACCTATTCTTATGAATAAATGATTTCTTGAGATCCTGTGTTGCGCTCATTTAAATATTATTATTCAATTTTTGCATATTCAAATGTCAAGCCAATGGAAATATATAAACAGTTTAGAAAAATGTTTTTCAAAGTCTTGACAGTTAAATCGGTACATATTATTCAAATAAACTTTCAACTTTAAAAATTCACAAAAAGTCACTTACCTGATCGAGTCCCCTATCGGACTCAAATATGGTGTTGACAGTACACAACTGTATGTACCTTTATCTGTGTAAATGACCTTGGTTCATTCTTGACCTTTCTGACTTGTGTTTTCCATGGATGAATCTTGTCTTACAGCTCTCACATATTCCTTTTATTTTATCTTTGGAATTTGCACAATATCTATTCCATTATATTTCTCGCAATTCTCTTTTATTGCGCTAGGGGTCAATATTTCAACTGTTATATTACGATTCCTGCAAGAGGTCAACATCAATATTCTCAATTGACCTGCGCGGGCGCCAGGTCTATCGCTCATATAATATACCTGGGATAAGATAATTCCAAGCCCACCAATGAACTTACAATAGCTACATGAGATCCCTTACAAGTTACTTAGAACGAGCTTCTACAGGAGTCAATTTTCAATGAAAATATAATCATTTAATATTTTCAATGCAGTAAATATTTATACAAAATTTAGATTAAGATGTATGCTCTTACTTGGTGATTCTTTTTTTATCACATTGTATATATATACTTACATATTTACAATATCCCTTATTATTATTAACTTAATAATTATTTCAACTTTTTTGGAAAATTTGCCATACTACGAGTACAATATAGACGATTTAATTAAATGTGGAAAATTACGTGGTAGATTGTGTGACCTTTCAGCGCCGTATCATTAGTGAAATATTCAGTATCTATGCAATTACGTCCGTCTGGATTTTCGTTCAATTACTAAAACCCTCACTCGGAGTTCATGTCACGGCACTACGTGACAATTGGTCAATTAGACGGTTGGTTAAAATAGTTCGTAATTAATGTGTTTATCAAAAATACCACTAAAAACACGTATTCACTATGTTGAAAGTTAAATACTTCTGTACATGCATATGAAATACATACAAGTTTTATTAATGATATTTCCACATGCTAATGTAACTACGCTACATTTTATGTAGATTGCTATTGTACATATATTTGTAAATATTTATTCAGTATATGTATTATGTTATTATTCCAAGTATTATAACTATGTAGTCGATGAAATATTGCATATTGTAGCTTAGGTATTCCTATAAATACAATGAATATTTGTGATTATGAGAAAAACTCACTCTCTTTTATCAACCTTTTCGTGTACAATCTTAAGCATGCTTCTCCCCTTCCCTATAGGAATTTTCCAATTTTATTTTAAACTATACGATGCCAAACTCGTTAGTCCAATAAACTTTTCTAATGTGTTTCCAGATTCGTCTGGACAATATTTTTCATCTAATTTTCATCATATGACTTACTTTACCTCCATCTCAGATTTGCAATTCTAAAATGGAGATGGTAGGTCATGCTACCTATGAAGAATATCGAATATGCACTCTCGACGATCCTAGCGGACACATATACTTCTGAGAATCATGTTCTAACTACTCATTCTGCACTAATACTACCTGCATCGTTCTAATCTTCCGACTATCATTCCTAACATGTGAAGAGTATGGATTAAAACTCCCAAATGGAAATAAATGATGAATCATGATTTTACACACAATAAACGGATTACAAAATCATTATCGAATGAAAATAAATACATTTTTATTAAAATGTTAACTGATACAATTATGTAGTTCCATTAACAAATACTCTAGGATGACTGTACGGTAGGAGTTTTACACACAATAAACGGATTACAAAATCATTATCGAATGAAAATAAATACAATTTTATTAAAATGTTAACTGATACAATTATGTAGTTCCATTAACAAATACTCTAGGATGTCTGTACGGTAGGATTCGAATATTATAGGTCTGACAAAGAAAACGTAAGATATTTTTTATTTTTTTTATTTTCCAACATAATCAATTGCAATGCAATCGTTTATCAATGCTAGCGACTTTCCAATAATACCTTAATTACAATACGATTTGTCCAACTCTACAATATTCGCGTTTGTCTCAACTTTGACATCATCAGAGAGAGATATTGATAACTGGAAGCCGAATGCAGCAGAAATATCGCATATGGAAGCTCTTTGAAGCGTAGGTCATGGAGTTTTACTGCAACGACTCGAAATCTATCTCGCAGGCACAATATAATGTTAACAAGCACTTTTTCATCAGACGTTTTGCCTAAATTTATGTCCTGTAATTGATCCCATCGTGAAGTATAATGTGACGGTCCTGTCTTACTCCAGGTAATTCACAAGCATCACACCTCGACAGTCCTAGAAAACTGCAGCCATGACTTTACTTGCAAATGAAATCGTTTTTGCTTTTATTGGTACATTTTCACTTGCTCCCACACTGCTGTTTTCTATTTGATCTGTAATGGTGAATCCATGTTTCATTTATCCCTATAAAACATCGAAATTGCATCTGAATAATTTACTTTTCAGAAGTGTGTATTCGAATGTTTTCATTGGCGATTATTAACAAACGTGACACACATCGAGCGGAAAGTTTTTTCATTCCCAAAATATTGTGAAAATGTAATAGTCGATTTTTGCAATACCAGCAACATCACGTGACTTTAGTCGGCGATCATTTAATATTGCATTATGGATTTTTGTAACGATTTTAATGGATGTACGACAACGTTTAAGTTTAGCAATTCACTTTTGTACCGTTGAAAACGGAGAAGAATCCTTTAAAGTGGAATCTAACTCTTTATATCCGTCGGTGTTAAACCCAAATAACAGTTCGAACTTCGACTTTGTCCACTTTTCGCAAAATGTGGAAACTTATTCGCTTTACTCGATCCCCACAAACAAGCAACTAAATGTACGTGTTCCAAGCTTCGCAGCGCGCCATCTAAAGGCCACACTTGACAAATATAGTCATTCGGTAATATTTGCGCCATTCGTCAGGCCGACGAGAGTTCGGAATATTGACCCTCCCTTTTAATATAGAAAAGCTTGCTCCTGATTGATTTAAATCTCCTTATATGCAGGACTTAATATATGTATATGTAGACAACGTATTTCACAGAAAAACCACAACAACCATATTTATGAATTTTGTCATTTGCTTTCTTAGTAAGAGGTAGAAAACAATGATTCTATCGCATATTCCACCAGAAAAATTTGATATTTCACAAGAATAAGGGTAGGATCTACGTGGTCCATTCTTTATAAAAATAATATTCATATACTCCCAGAAGAGTACTTTACCACAATGTTCATTTGATATTTGTCTGATGAAGTAATCTTAACTTAATCAATAATACTCTAATTTTGATATTTTTGCGCAGACAAAGAACTTTCTATGTTTTTTCGTTAAATGTGACTTCTGTCACAAACTTCCTCTTTCATTTTTTTATCATTGTTTTCTTCCATATAGGAAGCACAAGTTGATTTTTCCTGTTCATTATAAAATGTTTGCGAGTACGTTTTTAGCGTAAACGACCGAATTTTCTTATAGATTTTTGGATTTGTAAACATACTATTTAACCATGCCTGGTGTTAAAGACTTAATGTTAAAATTAAAATATTCTATTTTTATTTGGAATGTACATATATTGTCTATATTATGCCTTTTATGTATTATTATTTATTTATGAAAGTTTATGAATATTATTGCTTTACATATGCATTTTATATAGTAATTATTTTTATTTTTTCTTATTATACGTAAATCAACACACACATACTGGTCGGCAGCAACTTTTGTCGTTGGGTTCTACACATTGTACGTCAGGGGACCGAGATCGGCCTTCCTGGCCGACCGCGTCTCTATTTGCTAGGTTGACAGTGTCAAACATTTCCACTCTATTGGGAATTCATGGGTACCTCGATGAGTCGAACGCGAATCGAGGTATTTTTAATTGTTTTCGTTACGTACATACTTGAACTTTCTATCTAGTATTTGAACTGCTATGTTCATACTTGTAGAATTATATGCAAATGTGTTTCTATAGTTCTCGAATAGTTCACTGTTCAAAATGAAATTGTTTAAAACACTTGTGTTTTGTTTCAATTACATATGGCTTTTAAGTTTTCAGTTACCTTAACATATTGGTCCTTCGGTCGGATAGTATTTATTGAAATACTATAAATACAAACAAGTCCGAAACTGCAGCAGAGACATGCAAATTTGTATCTCCAGGTTTCGCAACTGACAACAGTGCGTTGTAGTTTTACCGCATAAATAATTACATATACATAAATAAGCCTGTGCAACTTACACATATATTCTCAATCTTTAAGATCTATATTAATATCCGCCGACTATAAACACGTCCAAAACTGCAATAAGGACATACAAATTTGTATCTCCAAATTTCGCAGCGAACAATAACAATAAGCGGTTAGGTGTCACCGCATTTATATAAGCAGTCAATACTATAGCGAAGTTAGTGGTTAGTACATGCCACTACAAACAAGCCTGATACTGTGGTGGAACGAAAACATTCCATCGCTTAAATAGTATATACATATAAGTAACCGCGACGAGATTTCTTTTTTAATTTAATTTTAACAAACTCTAAGATACTATAGCGGAGCAGATATTTAAATATCTGAAACTTTAAAGGAGAAAACAAAGTGGTCATTGTATGCCACTAGGAAACATCTGATACTTGATACTGCAGCGGAGCAAATAGATAGCTGTATCATCGAATTTACATGAATATCTGATACTGTAACAGAGCCAGAAGACAGCAGAGAAAACAATGTAATCATTGCATGCCACAACGAAGCATTCAATAATATAGCAGAGCAAATAAATAGCTGTTCCACCGCATTTATATGAGCATCCGATACTGTAGCGGAGTAGAGACAAGCAAAAGGCGAAGCCTATCATTTGGCTATCCTGAAACTGCATCGGAGCTCAGATAATATAAAATGGAGGATTTAAAACTGCGACGAAGTCAATTAAAAGCGAGATTGAAAACAGCTGACACTTATTTAGATAAACATGATGAAACAGCAAGTAGTGATGAAATAAGCAAACGTTCGAAAAATTGGTCTTACTATTAGACGAATTCAATAGTGTTTAGGAGGGTTGCAATCTTTAATTTACCAACAGCACAAAAAAAAATGTAAATATTCATAGACAAATATTAGATAGTTTACTAAAACGTTTTAGAGCTCTCACAACATTAAAACGTCCAACAGAGTACTGGGACAATTTATTAACATTTGTGGATCCAAAAAAATTGGATACATACACGTTAAAAGAATGGAAATCTCAGATACAATCGACACAAATACATACATTATAGAAATTCATTAATTTCTCACGCGAAAATGTCAAATGTTATAAACCATTTCAAAGTCCAGTAATGCCCCCCAAAAAGCATCCATGAATATATCTATAAATAAGCTTTCCATATCATGTTTCTATTGCAAAGACAACCATACCATTTATAAATGTAAAAGGTTTCTCGACTTAACAATTAGCAAAAGAATAGAGGAAGAGAAAGCTAAAAAAATGTATCTTAATTATTTAAACACGAACCACCAGGCTTTCAATTTCACAGCTAGAGCATGTAAATTTTGCCAGAAAAATCAGAACGATTTATTCCACTTAACCAGAGAAAAGGACATTATGCCAGTTCCTGGAACTTCGAAAATAGAGGCTAAGGCCAGTGTATCAAACCATAGTACTCACCACACAAATTGTCATGTGTATTGTCGACTCCTTTAGTAGATATCTTAGATCACAAAGAACGTAGATATGCGTGTCGAGTTCTTTCAGATTTTGTATCAGAATCGAATTTACTAACACGAAAAATGTCAAACATTCTTAAAATACCTGTATAAGGGAGTAACATTTCCCTATCGGAAGTGATTCAGTTCTCAACAAAACTCTTCCAAGCTGCAAAGGTTGCTATACTTTCCAGACAACATTAGACTATTTAATGCTTGACAAATTAGAATTTCTCCCTGATCCTGATTTTAATATATCAAGAGACGTAGATTTGTTAATCGGGTCTAAATTATTCAACTTCAATGTGTAGGCCAAATTAAAATAGGAGATAAAGATTCTTAGTTGCAGAAAATTTTATTAGGCCGGATAGTGTCGGGGAAAATTGTGACAATCTAACATATCTCAAATTTGGCGATTTGCAACTTTGTGACATTGAAAGAGATAAATGTCAATTTAAGCAAATTCTGTGAAGTAGAAAACCTTATAAGGAGTGAATCGTATCACCAAGAAGAAAAATTATGCGAACAACATTTCGCTGACACTGTAAAGAGATGTTGATGGGCGCTTTGTAGTATCCTTTCCCTTTAATAATAAAGTATCCTCTTTGAGTAGCACTCTAGAATAAGTTCTAAAACGATTTTTTTCATTAGAGAAGAAATTAAATAGAAATGAATTCACGCAAGAATATTTTCAGATAAAAGCACCCAATTCGTGAGCGCAAACTCTGAACTAAGAAAAATAGTTAAACAGTTAAGTTCCCAATATAACTGAGAAAGTCTGCAAGACTATTTTGTTCACAATTAGATAAAGTGTCATTTCAATCCACCGAGATCCCCACATTTTGGAGGCCTGTGGGAAGCAGCAGTGAAATCAGTGAAGACGTATTTAGTCCACATGATTGAAAAAAGTAACTTGGCCTAAGAAGAAATGTACAGCTTATTAGTTCAAATAGAAAGTGTACTTAACTCTCGCCATATAGTAATCCGGTGATCCCAATGATTTAACTTTACTTATACCTTCTCATTTTCTTACTGAAACCACCTCTACACCTATTTTGGAACTTAGCCTAGTGGACTTAAAGGTAAATTCCTTGTTGATATGGCAATATGTACAAAGAATTCAGGAACATTTTTGGAAACAGTGGCGCATGGAGTATCTGAACCAACTATAAAGAAGAAGTGATTATCCGGGAAGATAGCACGCCGCCCTGCCATTGGACAATGGGCCGAATTTTAAAGACCCATCCGGGACGGGATGGAGTTACGCGGCTACCATAAAGACATCACGTGGTGCAGTGCAAAGACCTATCATCAAATTGTAAGTGCTTCAGATATATGACGATTTATCGCCGATATGTTAAAGACTTAATGTAAAAATTAAAATATTTTATTTTTATTTGGAATGTATATTATGCGTTTTATGTATATTATTGCTTTATGTATATTATTGCTTTATGAATATTACTGCCTATATATTGTATATATATATATATATATATATATATATATATATATATAACATTTGTCGACGTGTACACATTGTACGTTAGGAGACCGAGATCGACCTACCTGACGAGCTTCGTCACTGTTGCTGCCTGAAAGTTGCATGACTTCCCCAATAGGTGCTAGGTTGAAGTGTCAAACACCACTCTATTAGGAGTGCGTGGGTGCATTCTTCTGTTTAGTGTTTGAACTGCTATATTTATATTTGTAGAATTGAATGCATGTATCTCCACATACCGAGCAGTTCGCTGTTCAAAATAAAATTGTTTAAAACATTTGTGTTTTATTTCAATTACATAGGGCTTCCAAAACAGAGAGTTACCTTAACACCTGGCTTGTGTTAATTAGCTTCCTTTGGGAATAATGTAAAGAAGACGAATTAAAATTATAACAAATGTAATATACCTAAATAAAAATAGAAAAATCATCTCAGTACATAGAAGCCTCAAACGAAACTAATATAATAAAACTTCAAATAATTTCTCAGTTAATCAGTTTTGTTCAAATTTAGCTTTAAACTGGATTGAGGGTATCTAATACAAATTTAATATGGCTGTGCATCACTAATATTCAAATAGTTATTGCCTTAAAATATTAAATTTCCATTTATGAATTTTTCTTGAACTAGATTAGCAAATAAATCTGAAATGAATAATTTAATGCGACATATAAAAACTAGGTCGAACTGAAACGATTTAAAAGCAATCGATATTGAAGTTGCGATGTAAATAAATTTACAGTAATTTGAGCAATAGTTATGCAATGATTTAAATTGTGCCAATTGTGTATGTGTGTGTGTGTGTGTGTGTGTGTGTGTGTGTGTGTGTGTGTGTGTGTGTGTGTGTTAAAAAAAGAGAATTGTATTTTGTAGAAAAACCAAATATGTGCCTATTGAACCAACATCACGTAGTTAGTAAATAATTCATAATTAAATCGTAAGTCATTTTAAATTTTGTATCTTATACCCTTTTTCTGTTGAAGTTATTCATGATGTACTGAATTATTTTAGGAGTTTAGCCGATTATTCCACTATTTTCGAGATATCTAAAAAATACACGAACTCTTCTCAGCCTCAAGATTTTACGATATAATACATATAAAACCTTGTAAATGCTGAGCCGTACGATGACTTCGTCTTTAGTCAAGTAAACAAGTTAATTAATATCGATTTTGATTGATTTCTGTTTTCATAAATTAACTTGCAACTTAGCAATCCAATTATAAGAGAAAATCTCTTTAAAGACAAATTGGAGTTTGCTAACACAGCAAAAAGGATTCTGGTTACGAATACTATATTTACTGCTATATATATATATATATATATATATATATATATATATATATACACACACACACGCATATAAGAGTGTTTCAAATTGCGCGATTTTTTTAAGAATAAATAAAATATAGATGGCGCACTGAATTTGTCTGGGTATGTAGGCATTTAAAAAGTGTGATGTATGACATTTATAAAAAATGGCTTCGTACACGGTATTACGTGAATTTTATGGTTTACATAATCGTCCATCTGAAAGCACTATTGATCGAATTATTAAAAAATTTCAAGAGGCCGGTTCCGTGAAAGATCAAAAAAGTGAAAAATTCAGTCGTAGTAGTCGTTCACAAGAAAATATTGGTTTGGTTCGTGAAAGTGTTGCTGAAGATCCTGAAACGCCCATTAGACGACATTTACAACAACTTGGACTTATTGAATCAACAACATGACGTATTTTACACAAGGATATAGATCTAAAGGCATATAAGGTTCAAATAACACAGGAACTGGAGCCATTAGATCATTTAAAACGTCGTTCATTTGTCAATTTCATCAATGATGATGCTGATTTTTGTCAAACAATTATGTTTTCCGATGAGGCACATTTTGAACTTGGTGGCTATGTTAATAAACAAAATTACCGTATCTGGGGCGAGGAAAATCCACGAATTATTCATGAGAAACCTATGTGTTTGCATCCTAAACGAGTTACTGTTTGGTGTGCATTATGGTCAAGTGGTATAATTGGATCTTACTTCTTTGAAAATGATGCTGGTGAAGCTGTAACTGTCAATGGTGATTAATATCATCGGATGATAACCGAATTTTTGTGGCCTGAATTAATAAATATTGATCTAGAGGATATGTGGTTTCAACAAGATGGCGCTACACCTCAGTTTGCACACGAATCAATTGATTTATTGAGAGAAAAATTTCTTGGACACGTAATCTCAAGAAACGGTGATGTTAATTGGCTACCAAGATCATGTGATTTGACACCGTTAGACTATTTTCTTTGGGGTTATGTGAAAAGTCAGGTTTATAAAAACAATCCACAATAAATTCCTGCTTTAAAAGTTGAAATTATTCGTGTCATTGGTGAGACAGAGCCTCAATTATGTCAAAATTTTAACAAAAGAGTGGACGTCTGTGGAGCTGCAAGAGGAGACTATTTGGCAGATATTATTTTTCGCACATAAATGCCATAACTGATACTCCAAATACCAATAAAAAGCTTTTGAAAGTGAATGCAAATTATGTGTTTTATTTATTCTTTTAAAAAGCCGCGAAATTTGAAACAGCCTTAAATATATATAAATGTAAATTTATATAGTTGTACATTATATACATACTATAAATTTTATCCTATGGTATTGAGTATTTAGTATTTAGGTCACTGTGATTATAAGTTGTTTATAAAATTTATTTAAAGTATTATTTGATTGTACATATTACACTGTTGAAATTCATGTGTTTTTTCTAATTCGTAAATAATCTGATACCTAATTGTTGACTCTTACCTAATATATTAGTTGTTGCTGTTTTTTTCCTAAACTAGTTTTAGTAGCTGTTTTGAGTATTTCTTGAAATATCTTTCTTTGTTTTCTGCATAAGTATTTCTTATGTGGTTGTAAAATGATTATGGTTGTGTTGCCATTTTGGCTTCGTTACAGAAAATTAAGGGTTTTATTATCCAATGGTCAAAATACTCAATACAAAAGAATGAAATTTATACTTAGAACAAAACGACGAAGATATGAAAAAAGAAAAGAATACGTTAAGACAGCCAGGGTGAAAAAGGCAAAATGACAACACAGCCGCAATCACACACAGTTTATATAAAATCAAATGCCAATGTTGTTAAGGTACATATGTACGTACGACAAACAAAACACAATATGTACATAGAAGAATCTATGAACATAAATAGAGCCTAAACAGTAAACAAAATACTTATATGCATTAGCCTTATCTAAGCATGCTTTAGAGAAAAAACGTAAATTCTTGGACAACACAAAAATTCTCGAAATAGAAAACCAATTACAATAAACGTATAATTAGAAAAATGATTTACATAAAACATAGCAAAACAAATAAAGGATAGATGAGACATTATCAATCATAATGAAATTCATAATAACTTCATTCTTAGAAAATAAATTCTTTGCATCTCCCTGTATATACAAACATTTAACAATGTAAATTTACGAATACACATGCACACTTTACATTGGCAGTATTTACAACTAAACTGTATATAACTAGAATCTAATAACACTTGGCAAGAAATATAAAAAAAGTATTTTCCTTCTCTATAAATTAAACAATTATACTGTTACTCACGTGGATTTATTGCAAGGAATGTTTAAGAGTTTGGAAGTTATTAAATACAAGATGCCATTATTATCGAAATATTAATTAAAATATTCAGTACAATGAGGCAATTACTGTATTTGACAGCATAATGAGACCTTTATTTAAACATCAAATTTAATTTTAATGAACATGTGTATCATTTAATCTGAATAGGATATTATAATTTCCAATTTGATTTTTGTGTGTATGTACTACTATTGTCTTGATAAAATTATTGAGAAGTTTATATTATGTCGAAAACATTCTTACCTTTTTCTATATTATATAAAAAAAATGTTCAAAGAGAAATCTGGCTTAGAAAATTACAAAATTTCTGTTGGTATTGAATTTATGTACGAGGATAATTCTACTAGTAAGCGAGACTAAATAAAGCAAATGAGTTAGGGCGTTGTTTATAATGTAACCGAAATGTATGAAATAATACGTGGGATGTCTTTTAAATTTTGCATAGTGAGACATAGAGGGCCCCATCAATCAAATATCAATACTAAAAATTAACCTCCATCCTTAGTTAACCCAAATCCAAAGTTTCAGTGCGATACGAGTACAACGAAATATCAAAGTTGACAAGTTAGTTGACAAATGGAATTAATTAAATCAGTCAACAATTTCTCGTTGTATGAAGAATTCAAACGTGGACAGATTAGTCTTAGCGGTGATCCAAGAGCAGGTTCACCAAAAACGGCAGTCACTCAGAAAAACGTCGATGCTGTGCGCAAGATCATCAACGAAGATCGACTGCCAGATTGAAATATTAATGGGATTCCAATAACACCAAATTCAAAAAATTTTGCATAAAGAATTATGTGCAAAAAAATTTAAATTGGTGTCAAAAAACTCTAGATTGCTTCAACGCCGGAAACCCTAAGAATGTGTACAATATTGTCAGTGGAGATGAATCTTGGATTTACTCATACGAGCCAGAAAATAAATGCCAATTGTCTATTTGGGTATTCCAAAAGATGAAGAAAAGACGACAACAGCTGTCCGTTCTCGAAGTGTCTCCAAAAAGATGGTCGCGACATTTGTCATGTAGTAACAATTCCTGTACAAGATCAAAGAATTGTTACTGCCGATTGGTATACAACCATTTGGTTGCCTCAAGTCGTCACTGAGCTTCGAAAAACCAACCCCGAACGACGAATCATTCTCCACCAAGGCAATGCAAGTTCGCACACAGCACGGAAGACAATTGAATTTTTAACGCAACAAAACGTCAAATTGTTGGGTCCTAACGATTTCTTTACCTTTCCTAAAATCAAGAACAGACTGCATGATTAAAGGTTCCAGTCGTCAGAGGGAGCAGTCGAAGCCTACAAAAACTCAATTTTGACAGTACCAACAAAGGAGTGCGTTAATCATTGTGGAGAATACTTCGAAAAATAATGAAGTCTTTAAATGCTATTTACTGTTTTATTCCAGTCTTATATGCAAAACTTAAAAGACAACCCACGTAAGAACTATGTACATCTAGGCTATAGTACTATATTTAAGGACACAGTATCTATATATATATATATATATAAGTCAATAATATATTAGCAGCAGAAACCCACCCGCGCACCATTACTCACAATAACACACAAGATTCAAAGTAATTGCTAAATGCAGTGGATGATTCTGCACACACCTAATCACTAGATACGTTGTTTTAAACGTGAAACACTCGAGTAATCAAACAATTTTACCAAAGGAATTTTAAACGATTCACGAGACTGGCGCAAATGCTTATAAAATAAAGTAATTTTTATTTAATTTTGATGTTTACTGTAACTTACTGTTTTTTGTACTTGCTAAAACACATTTCGTAAATTTTAGGTTATATATAATCACTAATTACCACTCGAGCAACATTAAGAATTTTGAAGGCTCTAGTATTAGGCTCAGTATTAAATCTAATTTAAATACTAAAGAGCTCTAGTTGTGTGTAAACGAGACTATACAAATTCCGTTGTTAAAATTAAGTACGAACACTAGAACCTTTTAAACTATCAGTATAATTCTTATTAGCTAGTGAAAAAAAGAGAAATATACTAGCGAAACAATTTGGAGGGTTGTGCTAAATTATATATATATATATATATATATACAGCAAGACCATCATATCCTTAGAAAAATCTGCGCACACTTTCGGTATTACTCGTACTCAGTCGCCAGTGTGTCGCTCGCTTCGGTGATTAGGTACATTCCCAACAGAAAGGCGCGGTTTTATTTTGTACTACGCGACGCCAAGAATAAGAATTTAGAAAATTTTTATTTATTAATATATGTTAT